>MU785788.1:128146-142448 GCA_026770625.1 Nicotiana glauca
CCCTTCAAGTGCTTGTATGCATTTTGATCGGAGGCGCCCGTAAAATACCCTTTTTGTTCGAGAAGTGTCAACATAACATTGGTGATTTGAAAATTCCCCGTTCGGATTCGGCGAGGAACTATGGCACTTGCATAACCTTGGTTAGGAAGGACCCTTGGATCAACTCTTGGTGGAGGCGGAGGAGGGCTTGGAATCGCATCATTAGGATTTGCATTAGCATTTCTACCTCTCTGTGGTATTTGTGGTACCTGGTGTTCCTCTTGTTCAACAACATCAACCTCCCCCCCCGCGACCACGTTGTCAAGAGGGACATTCCCGTTTAAGGCCATGTGTACCTGTTGGTTTGACACAAATAATGTTAGTAAAAAGAAGGAAAGAGAAGCAAAACACAAAAACTAGCTACACAAATAGTCAACACCATAAGCTCCCCGGCAACGGCGCCAAAAAGTGATTGGTGCAAACTCAATCCTAAGATAGAGTGGGCGCTAATTACTTTTACCCAATAGTGGTATCAGGGTCAATTTTTCCACAGAGAGCTTCAAATTGGAGTTGAGTATTTGCTAGGCCTAGAAGTGCATTTTAGCTTCTATTTGATCTTCTATCATTTTTGGTTTTTCTTTTGTTTAACAACTAAATTTATCAACTACAGTTGTAAACGAAATTATGCTAAGTAATGATGCTAGTTGTATGCAATAAGAGAAAAGCACTAGGGTCGTAGCACTCACCTAGGTGACTAATTAACGGGTATAGAATTTTAATACAAGGATGATAATTAAGGAGAATATGGATAACCGTTGCACTTTAGCACTCACTCTCACACCTCTCGATAGAGAGAGTGATTTTACCCAATTGACTCTCTCGAGACCAATTGGGTAGGCTAATTTTCCCAAGCAACTTTAAGGTTCAAGTGGGGTAATTACACTCTCAAGGTTTAACCCGTTACTTAGGACTACTATTCTCATGGGTCCATCCCAAATCCTTGTTGGGTTAATTGTGAGGTCATAGACTCTCTTTCTCAAGAAGAGTCAAGACCCACTAAGCTAGACTTAGTGTTTGCAACCACCAAATCTAAGTGAAAACATACAATCAACCCAAATACCAAACACCCAACATCATCCAAGCATTAAGCAAAAACACCCATTAATTACCCACACTAGGGTTGAGCCACAACCCTAGCTAATCGGTTTAGCTAGACATGGAAGAAGTATAAATAGAAGAAATACTAGAAGAAATTAACATAATCATTGACTACAAGCTTAATCTACTTGAATCCACGTTAATTACAAGAGAAAATTGCCTAAAGTAGGCTAATACAAAGTGCCACGTGCTCAGCTGCTAAAACAAATTACAAAACTTGACCTAAAAAAGTAAAATGTTCTATTTATACTACACAGGAAAAATCGGACAAAAATACCCCTGAGGTTCTGACGCGGACCGCATAGAAATGACATGCGGCCGCGTACGGAAAATGGTCTTCAGATCTGTGCTTCTGGACTTGGGGATGCGGACCGCATAGAAATGCCACGCGGCCGCATAGGTTGTGTCATGCGGACCGCGTGGAAAGGGTGCGCGGCCGTACAGTAGAATTTGTCCCATTGTTGACTCTCTGAAATTTTACCCATGTGGACTGCACTGCTTTGGTGTGCGGCCACGTAGGACTTTGCCTTGAATTGGTGAGCCTCTGATCACTCATCAGTGCGGACCGCGTGGAAATGGATGCGGCCCGCGTGGATCTTGTTCACTTTTGATGGTTCACTGAACTTTCCTGCGCGGCCGCATGGCAAGCGGATCGCGCAGGTCAGGCTTGAACTTGGCAGCTTTCAGAACTTTCCTACACGGCCGCACATCAAAACAGTGCGGTCCGCGCAGGTCACCTATTTCCCACTTTCAATCATCTTTTGACGGTTGGCAGATTTCACTCCTTTTTTAGCCGATTTGTGATATTTATCATCTAGTAGCTCAAACCTGCAATCAAGCACAACTTGTAAGCAATTCAGGACTAATCTAGAGCAATTTATGCACAAAGCTCAAGTAAGATGGGGTATAAAACATGTACAGTTCATAGTTATCATACGTGTTCACACCATCTGCGAAAGAACAGAGTGGAAGTTCAATTAATATTAGGGAAATCAAGTCGCACGACATGAAAGAATAGTTGTGAAGTTTTTCCTAAAATCTGTAGCCTTTGGGGATAATCACAGACGTCTCTGTACCGATCCCTTAGACTCTACCTAGCTTGTTCATGAATTGTAGACCTAGGAAACCTAGTGCTATGATACGAACTTGACACGATCCGGATTTTCCACCCTTGGGAATCGTGATGGCACCTACTCATGAAATCTAGGCAAGCCAACTACTATAATTTCAATACATTAGTAATCAACCCAAACAGATATAAACATTAACCAAAGCTAAGCAGATGAAAAGTGTGAAAGTGTCATAACAAATTCAAATACTTCAATACATGTCTACCTAAGAATCTGGCATCATAATTTCACAAGCATTTACGAATTTCTACAAACACTGGTTTAGAAAGAAAAGTACATTTGTTCTCAGGATTAAAAGAGATAGCAAAAGCTAAAGAGGGGAAGGGGGACTTCAGGCTCTGCGGATGCCAGCAGATCTACCTTAGTCTTCCAGGACTGAAGGCAGCTACCTCAAGCTACTCACCAGGTCCGGCACCGAAATCTGCTCATAAGAGTGCAGAGTGAAGTATCAGTACAACCGACTCCATGTACTGGTAAGTGTCAAGCCAAATCTCAGCGAAGTAGTGGTGAGGCTAGGACACGACAACCATATAAGCGTGTAGTTAAATCATATACAAACAGAACGATAATAACAGAAAATAACAGATAAAGATGGGAAGGGGAACATGCTGCAGGGAATATCAAATACTAACAAAATTTCAGTAGAGAAGCATAAAGAGCACCATATTTATATCAGCAGGAATAAGGAAAACAGTTACATGTGCACGACATCACCCTTCGTGCTTTTGCTCTCGTCCTCGTCATAAGAATCAACAGAATCGGCATGACGTTACCCTTCATGCATTAACTCTCATAATCATGGCACGACATCACCCTTCGTACATTAAATCTCACAATATAGGCACGACATCACCCTTCATGCGTTAACTCTCAAATCATGGTACGGCATCACCCTTCGTGTATTAAGACTCACAATATCGGTACGGCATCACCCTTCATGCTTTAACACTCACTCACAATATCATGCCTATTGGGCTTGCAATTGCGAAGCCTGACCTCGCAATTGCGAGATCAGATCCTACAACACATATCAGCTGCAACAGCAATTTTATCTAAGTCCAAAATCACTTTACGGCCTATCCAAAACTCATTCGAGCCCTCGGGGCTCCAAACCAAACATGCACGCAAGTCTAAAAATATCATACGGACTTGATCGTGCAATCAAATCATCAAAATAATATCAACAACTACGAATTTAACCTCAAATTCATGAAATTCATAAGATAGTTCAAATATTCCATTTTTCTCAACCTAGGGTCCGATTTATTTCAAATAAACTCTGATTCTTACCGAATTTTATAGATAAGGCTTAGATATTACAGCGGATATGTACCGGCTCCGGAACTAAAATATGTACCCGATACCATCAAGTACCAACAACATTCAATTTCTAAAAATCTTTATATTTTCCAGCAAATAATTTTTTGTAAAAATTCATTCCTCAGGCTAGGAACCTCGGAATTCAATTCCGGGCATACGCCCAAGTCCCATAGTTTACTACGGACCTTACGGGACCGTCGGAATACGAGTCCAGGTCCGTTTACCCAAAATGTTGATCGAAATCAACTTATTTCCATTTTAAAGGCAAAACTTAGCATTTTTCTCAAATTTTCACATAAGGACTTTCCGAAAATACGTCCGGATTGCACACGTAAATCCAAGTGAAACAAAAGGAGGTTTCCAAAGCCTAGGGATACATATTTGACTTTTAAAATACGAAATAACCTTTTAGGTCATCACAAATTGAGAGCTAGCACTCAGTAACAAGGGAAAATTAGACTCAAATAACTACATAAGGCTAATACATAACACATCAAACGTAGTACCTCCAGGATTAAATACTATAATAGTTTCATCATTCTAATCTATAGACACGTAATAGGATTCCACAAACAGACATGAAATAGGCGCGACCTCTAGTTTGAGCAATTCATCAAACACTTTGCATGAATCATGTGATTCTTCACTTCTATCAAACAACACACCAGTGATTATGCACATGAAATTCTTAGCACCTTATCCCACCATATGGCACTCACACAAGAGAGATTTGAGATCAAGACTAAGAGGAACTTGTTGACTTACCTCAATTTCGGCATATTTGGTTGGCTCTAACTTTCCGACAATTTCAGGTAGAGGTATGTAAATTTTGTTCCTTGCCTCAATTTGCTTGAGGTTTAAACATTTTCTTATAGAGGCATCATCAAGCTTCATGGTTCTACCATAGGTTCATTAGGCGCATCAACTGATCTTAGGATGCCGTCACTTGATGGAACCTCTTGATCACCAGATTTTCCAACTTCTATTTCCTTTCTTGCACATTCTTGATCTTCCTTAAGGACATGATAATAAGTTCCCTTATCTTCCAGACTGATTCCAAGCATCTTCAAGATTTTGTCCAGCTTCTGATTTAATTCATCCAATCCCTTACCTAATTTATCAAAGTTTTCCCCCATTCGAACTCCAGCAGACTGAATTATCTTTGCAAAATCCTCAAATAAAGTTTCTTTTGCCTTGGCTGCCAACTTCGAAAAGTGCCAAGATTAGGCTCTGATACCAATTATAATATAAGAAGTAAAGACAGAATTAGCAAGAATTTAATAGCAAATTGAGAATTGTTATTAATTCAACACGTCCAATTCAAATTATAATTGCAAAAAAAAAAGGAAATTATTAAGTTAAAAATCCTTAACCAAAGGGTTAAAAAGAGAACAGAAGCAAAGAAGGAAGAAACGAGCAGAGGAAGGAGAAGAGAAGAGAAAAGATGAGAAGGGAGCGAAGAGAGACTGACAGAGAGAGAAAGAGAAGTGAGACGCAGAAGCTGCGAAAATGGATTATAATTCTGTCATGTTCACCGCTTGCTTGTATCTATATATCGGTAAGTTCCCACATTGGTGAAATATGATATGAAATTTATTGACCCACGTGAGAATAAGCCCAACACTTGACCTCCTTTCGATAAATAATTCCTAATCATAACACCTAACTATAACAAACTACAACAAATCGAATCTGCCTCCTCCATCACGCGCTTTGTTTTTTTTGGACGAATCTCGGATAAATGGGAGCGGTTGGATGGGAGTGAAATCAGATCCACGCCTTCCATTTGTCCCGAATTTGTCCTAAGTAGGAGATTTTCGGTGATTTTCAGGATTTCTTGGAGACCAATGGGGAAGAAGGTTCGAGATGGGTTTATATAAGGGTTGGTTTCAGATTTTTGAGGGAAAAAAATTCGAGGAGGAGGGAGAGGCAGAAAGGTTTTAAAGTTTTGGAGAGCGAATTTGCTTTTCAATTTTCTCATTCGATTTTTTGTTTGCCTTCATATTTCGAGAAAAAAAAACATAGAGGAGATAATGTTTCTGTTTTGAATTAGTTAGGATTTAACTTTCAAAACAAAAAATACAAAATATTTCTGTTTCTTCTCTTCAATTTCGGATCTTTGATTTTCAATGGAGTTCGATTGAGGCTGAGTCGTGTGAGATCCGCTAGGAGCTGACGAACTCGAGGTGTCGTTTGAGGTTTAAGTTCATGATTCCTATTTGAATTTGCTGCTATTTTCTCGGACATATTTGGTGGATTTGGAGTTTGTATCTACTGGTTCTCAAAACCTCAAAGAATTTTTGGCTCAACAGGTTCCACTCAGCTCTTTCTCTTCTTGTTATTTTTTGTTTGGAGTTTGTTTGCCTACATATATGAAGCCTACACACATGAAGCTTTTAAATACAATTTTCGTGTTTTATTTCAGTTGTGTTAATTTAATATTAAATTAGTAAAATTTTGGCAGTGTATTAATAAAATAGAAATATACATGTCTTCGGTCTAATGTTTGCAACCTTCAGTTACTATTCACTCTTTCGATTCCATCTTTTTTTTTTAGTGGATTTGATTTGTTAACTTTCTTCGTCTTAGTTAAAGACTCCTACCAATTTTTCATATGACGTCCAATTTTAATTTGGACGGCAGCGGTTTCGTGAGCTTGAGTGATTTTGATAGGGAAGTAACAATACGCGATTAATTTAAGAAGAGAATATAATTTCTTAAATTAGAGTTGGTGTGAGTTAGAAAATCTGAAATGATGAAGAAACTAGCAAAAATGGATAGGCTTAGATATCTGGTAACAACAACCCAGTATAATCCCACAAGTAGGGTCTGGGGAGGGTAATATGTACGCAGACCTTACCCCTACCCTGAGGGGTAGAGATGCTATTTCCAGGAGACCCTCGGCTCAAGACAACAAGAGGCGATATATTAGTATAATCAATAGACTCATACTAAAATAACATAAAATAACATAAAAGACATACCATAACATAAATTAACAGAATAACAATAATATAAGAAATATTGGAAATACGAGGGTAGACAGTATACTAATATCCAACAGATAAAATCCCTGCATCAGTAACTGATCAGTAGCATCCTAAAGAGTAACTCCTAACTGGCTAGTCTCACTTTAGTGCGCTGTAGAAATATCCACAACTTACCCCTACCCTACAACTTTAATGCTCGACCTCCACACTTCCCTGTCAAGGGCCATGTCCTCAGTAATCCTAAGACGCGTTATGTCCTGCCTGATCACCTCTCCCCAATACTTCTTAGGTCTCCCTCTACCTCTCCTCGTGCCCAATACCGCTAGTCGCTCACACCTTCTCACCGATGCATCAGTGCTCCTCCTCTGAATGTGCCCGTACCATCTGAGTCTTGCTTCCCGCATCTTATCCTCTATGGGGGCCACGCCTACCTTCTCTCGAATATCTCTATTCCTAATCTTATCCATCCTTGTATGCCCGCACATCCACCTTAACATCCTCATCTCTGCCACCTTCATCTTCTGGATGTGTGAGTTCTTAACCGGCCAACACTCGATCACATACAACATAGCAGGCCTAACCACTGCTCTATAAAACTTACCTTTTAGTAACGGTGGCACTTTCTTGTCACACAGGACTCCCGTCTCTAACCTCCACTTCATCCACCCCACCCCTATACGGTGTGTGACATCCTCGTCGATCTCCCCGATCCCCTGAATAACTGACCCGAGGTACTTGAAACTACCCCTCTTAGGGATGACTTGAGAGTCAAGCCTCACTTCCACTCCCTCTTCCGTCGGCTCGACCCCAAATTTTCACTCGAGGTATTCCTTCTTCGTCCTGCTCAACCTGAAACCTTTAGACTCAAGGACATGTCTCCAAACCTCTAGCCTCTCGTTGACGCCTCGTCGTGTCTCGTCAATTAGGACTATGTCATCGGCAAATAGCATGCACCATGGTACCTCCCCTTGAATATGATGTGTTATGGCATCCATCACCAGGGCAAATAGGAAAGGGCTGAACGCAGACCCTTGGTGCAACCCCGTAACAATCAGAAAGTGCTCGGAGTCGCCTCCTACTGTCCTACCTTGAGTCTTAGCCACATCATACATATTTTTAATCACCCTAATGTAGGCTACCGGCACCCCTTTAACCTCTAAGCAGCTCCATAGGACCTCCCTAGTAACCCTGTCATACGCTTTCTCTAGATCGATAAACACCATGTAGAGATCCTTCTTCTTATCCCTGTACTATTCCACCATCCTCCTAATAAGGTGGATAGCTTCTGTGGTAGATCGCCCTGACATGAACCCGAACTGGTTGTCTGAAATAGACACCATCCTTCGGACTCTCATCTCTACCACTCTCTCCCAGACTTTCATAGTATGACTCAGTAATTTGATACCCCTATAGTTGTTACAGCTCTGGATATCGCCTTTGTTCTTATACAACGGCACCATTGTACTCCACCTCCACTCTTCAGGCATCCTATTAGTCTTGAAAATTAAATTAAACAACCCAGTAAGTCATTTCAAGCCTACTCTACCCACACACCTCCAAAGTTCAACCGGAATTTCATCTGGCCCGGTAGCTCTGCCCCTCCTCATCTTACTCATTGCCTCCATGACCTCATCGACCTCAATGTCCCTACAGTAACTTAATGTATGGAGGTTGTCGGCATTCCTCAATTCACCTAGTTCGATATCCTGATCCCCTTCTTCATTTAGAAGTTTATGAAAGTAGGTTTGCTATCTCCTCTTAATCTGGTCATCCCCCATCAAAACTTTTCCGTCCTTATCTTTTATGCACCTCACTCGGTCCAGATCCTGAGCCGTCCTCTCTCTCACCTTAGCGAGTCGGAATAACTTCTTCTCCCCGCCTTTGTTCCCTAGTTCCTCATACAGACAAGCAAAAGTTGTCGTCTTAGCCTCCGATACTACCATCTTTGCCTCCTTCCTAGCTACCTTATATCTCTCACAGTTCGCTCTCTTCTCCTCCTCGCTAGTGCTCCTTACTAATCGCTGGTAAGCTTCCTTTTTCGCTTCCACTTTACCTTGGACTACTGCATTCCACCACCAGTCTCCTTTGTGTCCACAGGCGCAGCCCGAAGATATCCCTAACACCTGTCTCGCCACCTTCCTTATACAGTCCGCCATCGTCGACCACATAGTGTTTGCGTCCCCACTACTTCTCCAAGCTCCCATTGTCTATAACCTTCCTTCCAACTCCTGAGCTTTATCCTTTGTCAAGGCACCCCACCTAATCCTCGGGCGGCCTTGTATTGACCTCTTCTTCCTCCCTATCCTAATAGCTTGGTTTAGTCATCAATATTTATGTTTTGTTTAGTTATAGTTTTGGTTATTTTCCTATTTAGATCCTTTGAATGGTTGCGGTGTTTGTTTGATGGCATGTTTATTTCTATTTCTTTGTTCGTTCCGTTTGATCATTGTTTATATGCTCTTTTATGTGAGGGTGGGATATTAAGAATGGAAATCTCAGTTTATCATGTTAATTGTTAGGATTGTGACATACATATACCAGAGGGGTTGCTCTGATGGTAAGCAACCTCCACTTCCAACCAAGAGGTTGTGAGTTCGAGTCTCCCCAAGAGCAAGGTGGGAAGTTCTTGGACGGAAGGATGCCGAGGGTCTATTTGGAAACAGCCTCTCTATCCCATGGTAGGGGTAAAGACTGTGTACACACTACCCTCCCCAAACCTCACTAAATGGGATTATACTGGGTTGTTGTTGTTATTGTTGTTGTTGTTGTTGTGACATACATATACACTATTGAAAACTTTATTACCCTTCCTACTCAACTTTCAATTTAATTATATATCATATACAAATTTACCAATTATATACACTTTAGAAATTAAATTAGTATCCCTTTATATTAAGAATCAATTATTTCTCATTCTTATTCTCTCTCCCTCCTACGCAAGCATGCGTGAGATAATTTACATCTCTAAAAACTTGACCACATTTGGATTTGTTCTTCAATCCCTCGTAATAGAGTTGATGATGTTAGGTGTTTGCCATAATTTTCTTGTCATATTTGGTTTTCCTATCTCTTGAAAGAAAAAATTAATATAATTACCTTAATTGGATTTTCCTTTTTGTAGAAGAAAATTATAATTCTCTTATATTTGGCTTGTCTTTTTTCTTGTAGGAAAATATTTGGACTTCTATAAATTGAGGATCATTCCTTCTCATTCAGTAGCATCCACAATGTAGCCATATGGGGTTTGAAAGTCGTGTTTAGGTAGGGAACTTTACGGGACAAGTGTTAGTGTGATACTTGTGTTTGCCTCTTAGTGAGGTTGTTCTCTCGATGTTTTGTACTTTCTTTTATTATAGTGGATTGTTCATATCCTCCGTGGACGTAGGTCAGTTGACTGAACCACGTTAAATATTTATGTCTCGTTTGGTATATTTCTCTTTTGTTATCTTATTTATCATCGCTCAAAGTTTCTTGCTAGCTTCCGCATGCACCTGATTTTTTCGGGCCTAACAGAAGAGGATGCAATGAGATCGATGTTAGTACATCCCTGGAACACTAAGCAAACAACATCTAAATTTCTTCTTCGATCTTGGCAAATCCATGGTCTAGTTAAACTGTTTAATCTATAATAGATTTCTTGTGCTTGGGAAGGGCGAGTGTGCACTTCCAAAGACGTGATGTTTCTCTAGAAGCAAAGAAAAACAACGGTTTGCTGGAGAGAAGAGTGGAGAGATGAGAGAAAAAAGGAAAAATGGTGTAACTAAATCTCTTAATTGAAGGAACAAATAATGAATTAGGAGCCTTTTAAGGTAGATTGTATATATTTTGTAACTAAAATATGTTTAGGTCGGGTAAATACTAAAACATGGATATTGTCCGTAATAAGGTTTCAAATACTGTGTAGGCACGTAAAAATCCCTTAATGGTTTTACTTTATTATTTTGACGATAGAAGCATGCTTGGCTGTCAATTCTTGGGTAGGCAACTTTCGGTTTTTCCTTTTATTTTGTTCGAGGCGAGAGGTCGTCCCCTTTAGTTTATATTCAGGGGAATGCCTCGTAGATTTTGTAAATATTTTTACCAGGGGAATGCCTCGAAGTAAATGTAATTGGAGACGGTGACAGATATCATGGAGTGAGCATAGTACATACTTTTAGTATTTTCTTCTTATTTTATTTTTTTTGTTCTTTTAGTTAGGTGGGGACGACCTTGAGCTCTTGTGTGCTATTTTTCTTTGTGTGTTTTTGCCTCAATTTGAGTGTTCTTAAAAGTCAATTAGATCAAGTAAGCAATCGTACTAGTTACAGGACTCGGGGACTACCTAACACCTTCTCCTGTTAAATGAATCCCATTTCTCATAATTTCTAGTGCAGACTACGTTTTAGAGTCAAACATTTTTTGAAAGAAAAAAATTATTTTTAAACGATGACCTAGTACACCGAAACCAAATATCAGGTGGCGACTCTGAAAAATCTTTTGAAACACAACTTTTGTCACTTTTCAAATTGAAAACCCTCACTACAAGAAAATTGATCATTAGCGAAGGGAAAAATGATCCCTAAAAGTGTAATTCTGGTCCCTAAACGTAATTAGCGACCAGCAAAACCTGGTCGCCACCCGTCGTTATAGGTTCCATCGCTAAAAGTCAATAGCGACGAGCTTTAGCTACTGGTCCTTAAAGTGTTTCAGCGACTGAAAATTCTCTTGTCCCTAAAACACTTTTAGGGACTAGATTTCTGGCCCTTAAGCATATTTCAATAGGTCGCTACAACATTTTAGCAATCAGTATCCACTAGTCCTAATAGGTTGCTTTACATAATAATATCTGGTCCTTAAAAAATCTTTTCCTATCATTTCTCTTTGAAATTATACAATTATCTATATAGATAATCACATGAACATAAACGAAATTATCAATAAAATCATTCTTTCATATCCAAATATGCATTTACAAATATAAAGTTGGTAATTAATTACAAAAATATATTAATATTCCATTGCTAATTATATAATCAGGATGCATATATCATCGCTACCGTTTACACAACAACTTCTGGGCAAATATATAATATGTTCCATTGCCTAGCAAAATGCATGTTAACCATGTTCTCAACTTGTACGAAGTCTTCAAAACTCGCATCTTCAATTATAACCTTAACTTTTCAAACCCTGAAAACAATAAAAAGTAATTTCTCTTTAGAAAATAATAAGGATCGAATTAAGTATCTAAAAGAAAACATAAATGGAGAGTAGCAGTAGAATATTGCATACTTCCTTCTCCTTTAAAGCATGTCATTTTCGTACATAATCCAATTCTATTTTTCAAATACAGATTAATATAAAATAACTTATCAATATTTATGAAATACATTGTCCAAGTAATAATATATACTTTCACAACTCAATTATGTAAACTTATTTAACCCAATCTGCACTGAACCTCCTTTCCTCCTGTAAGACACAATCTTCAAGTAATCAAATATAATTAGAGCTTGACAATGAGTTCCTACTCAATACATAAAATATAAGCTAGAATGTACTAAACAAATAAGTTACTAAAGCACAAACTCATGGCCTATGATAATGAATAAACTCATCCAAACAATTCAAGGAGGAGAGACTTCTTCATTGCCTATTCAAGGAGTTGAATTACATGAAAGAGTAAAGTTATTGTTAGCCTTATAATCAATAATTTTGAGAGCTAGATATCAACCAAATTACATAAATAAGAGCCCAAGAAAAAATGACAATACACAATTGGCTGAAACTACCAACCATTCTTCATATATGTTTGGTCAAGTAAAATTTATTGTCTATAGCTAAAACATCATTCTTAACCTAAGAATTCCAACATAAAATGTTCCTTAAGAAGTGTTTATTTGAAAAGATCAAAGTAATAATGATATCACAATAGAGCAAACAAGAGAAAGCTTTTGTGAGGTGAATCCCCACTGAATTTCCATTCACAGGAAAGCTTTTTGTTTACCAAACACAGGAAACTAGAAAAAAAAATAAAAGAACATATAAAGAAATTAGTAAAGGAATAAATAACTTGCCATATTCTATGAGTGCAGGCTAATATTAATACTTAATAGTCTCCATTTACTTCAAACAATTGATATCAATCACAAAATCTCAATTTGATAGTGGTGCACTGACCTAACACATTATAAGGATTAGAACACCTGGAAGTGCAAACTTGCAAAATGCATAATGTACATATTTTAAAGTTTAATCATTCTGCCTCAAGTACTCAATTGGACAAATTCTTTTTTACTTCAAAACTTTATATTCAATACTAGCATTCAAAAGGAGAAAACTTTTGTTACGAAACCTGGTCCTACTTAATTTCGGGTACAACAACCACAAAGCTTCTTATCTTCTTATGTCACATCCCCTGATCCTTGTTTATAAGACTGAACCAGTGTGACTAAAGTTCAAGATATCAAAAAAGTGCATCAAACTCCAACACAATTGCCAAGAGTGTCAGTAGCTCGTTCCACATCTAATGCAAGCAAATATAGATGAGACACAGAATGAAAAATATTTGTAGAAACCCTTTAATTGAGCTGAGAATTGTAACAACCAAAGATATTGCATAAGTCTAAATAATATGCCTTTAATTGAACTGAGAATTGCCTTCCTTTAAACTGGGCTGATTTTCAGTATTCCCTCTTAGGATAGGATAACTTTAAATTTCATAAAGAGAAACTTATAGGATATTTTAAAATAAATTTTTAATACTCTTTCTCTATCAGCTATTCTAAAAACACTATGGTATAGCCTTGAATTTCTCAAAAATTATAACCTCCGTCCTCTACAAAATTTACACATGTTAACTCAGAATGTCTCGCATATAACTCTTTTATCACTTCTACTGATTAACTATCTGTATGTGAATTTTGATTTTAAAGACAAATAGAAATTAGAAAACAAAGATATCTCAAAATTAGGATTCAATAGTAGACTGCAATTCTAATTACCTTGTTCAATGTTGCTGGTTTTGCCATTCAATATTTCTCCAACACAATATTGCAATAAGATTATAACTTTTTGAAGAAGCTCCTTAATTTTGAAACATCTACCCTGGCTCTCTTTTCCCACTACTGTATGCTCACGCCTTCAAAGACAATTGTCTTGATGCTTCTAAATCCCACTGCAACATCATCTACATCTCAAACAAACCATTTTGCAAGCCCTAAAGAATAAAACCCCCATAAGATTTGGAGAACATACAAAAATCAAGATTGTAATCTCATAGTTAACCTCGATTCAAGCAATTATAATTCAAAAAATTACCTAAACGACTCATACGGTTATACCCGCTTGAGAGATCAAAAGAATGGTAAAACGAGAGGGGAATCACTAAATGAAAGGGAATTTTTGAATAGGTATTAGCAAAAAAAATCACCAGATAGAGAAATTAGAAAACATTGACGGTATCCTTACATAAATCTAAATCCACACACACACAAAAAAAGACCAGAAAATTACCTTTATCAGCTTTGAGATCTTTCTTGAGAATCCCTTGTTTTCGCTCGCTGCCTAAGGGGAAGTAGACGGTGACAGCAGAGATTTATGGAGAAGCTAGGACAAGTACCATTGGAATTATGGATTTTGACAGATGGAGTTATTAGGTAAGGCTGTATTTTTGGCGGTCCCGGGCCTTAAATGGGCCAAACGGGCCGGGCCGGGCGGTCCCGGGCCGGGCGGTCCCGGGCT
>MU785792.1:3215-18385 GCA_026770625.1 Nicotiana glauca
ACGATAAATAAATATGGATGGCTCGGGCTGCACGCCGCAGTGGGTACTGGAATGTACCATCATATGCATTACATTGCATTCATGTATTTGTATTTATACTGTTGTTTAGCTGCTCAGTTTCCATATGTTGCTGTATATTTGGATTTTAGCTTACTTTGTGTATTTACTAGATTTTCTTATCTTCGGACTGTAGTTACTTTTATTACTCACTGGGTCGGAGTACTCGCTTTACTCCCTGCACCTTGTGTGCAGATCCAGGGCAGTCTCAGGCACAGTAGATCCAGTTGATCAGTGGATCCAGCATTTCGGGAGTGTCAAGGTAGCTGCACGGCGTTCGCAACATTGATTTCTTCCCTCCTATCCCATCCTTTCTATTTCCGCATTATTAGACTTTGGATACACTATGTATTAGGATGATTTTCTGTATTCTAGAGGCTCATATTCGTGACACCGGGTCCTAGTGAGATTATGTTTTGTATTTTGTGAAACTCTTCAGTACTTTGATCTTGAATTAATTGATATTTCTATCCGATATTTTTGACAAATTGGGTTAAGTGTGAATAAAGGTTGGGCTTGCCTAGTGGTGTGCTGGGCGCCATCACGACCGGGATTTGGGTCGTGACAAGTTGGTATCAGAGCCTAGGTTACTTGGTCTCGTGAGTCATGAGCCGGTTTAGTAGAGTCTCGCGGATCGGTACGGAGACGTCTATACTTATCCTCGGGAGGCTGCAGAACCTTTAGGAAAAACTTCACATTCTTGAATTCTGATCGTGCGACTTTGTTGATCCCAAAACTGAATTTTGTTGTTCTAATCTCTCGCAGATGGCGAGAACATGCGCTAATGGATAGGGCAGACGACCACCATTGCCACCTACTGAGGCCACCAGAGGCCGTGGACGCGGTCGTGGCCGAGGCAGAGCCACAGGGGCAACACCTGTTGACCCACCAGTTGCCCCGGCAAAGGATCTGGCTCCAACTGCAGAGATTCCAGCAGCACCTGCTCAGGCACCAGCTGTGCCTATTGTTATTCTGGGTCTTCAGGAGGCCCTAGCACAGATCGTATCAGTTTGCACTGGCCTGGCTCAGGCAGTTTCAGCTACCACCGCAGTAGCTACTTCACAGGATGGGGGAGGCAATCAGACCCCCGCTTCTCGTACACCTGAGCCGGTAGTGCAGGGATTACAGATGCCAGAGGCACCACCAGTGCACCAGGCTTCCCCAGTTCAGCCGGTTGCAACAGTTCAGGAGTTTATGATTTCGGTCATGCCAGACGATGAGCAACGTCATCTTAAGAGATTCAGCAGACTTGCACCTCCTACTTTCAGTGGCACTCAGGGCGAGGATGCCCAAGGTTTTCTTGACAAATGTCGACGAATGCTGCGGACAACAGGTATCTTGGAGACTAGCAAGGTATCATTCATTACTTTCTAGTTCTCAGGAGCAGCCTTTACTTGGTGGGAGGCATATGAGCGGCGTAGGCCGGTGGGTGCAGCGCCTTTGTCATGGCGGGAGTTCTCCACTCTTTTCCTGGAGAAATGGGTACCGCGGTCTCAGAGGGAGGAGCTGCATAGACAGTTTGAGTACCTTCGTCAGGGAGATATGACTGTGACCCAATATGAGGTGGGATTTTCGGAGTTGGCTCGATATGCTCCATGGATGGTCCCGACTGATCAGGAGAGGATTCAGAGGTTTGTGGATGGACTCATTTATCCCATCCGTATTTTGATGACCCGAGAGAGGGTTCTGAGTCATACCTTTGAGGATGCAGTGGATATTGCTCGTGATATTGAGACGGCTCGCTGTCAGGAGAGAAAGGATAGGGAGGCCAAGAGGCCTCGTGGATCAGGTAGTTTCAGTGGTGCTCCGTCTAGGAGCCAGCTTCAGCAAAGCAGAGGTCGTTCTTATAGGCCTCATCAGTTGGCTCGTCCCGAATATTGAGGGGCATCTACAGGCCGTGGTCATCAGGGATTTCAGCAGGGTCAGTATTCTTTGGGTGCCCTTCCAGCACAGAGTTCATCACATGCTCTTTCAGTTCAGGGTTCTTCGGCGCCGAGTGCATCAGTTAGTCACTCTGGTGCGAGGGGTTCCCATCAGTCCCCTTATCCAGCACCGGGTAGTTGTTACGAGTGTGGAGAGTTTGGTTACATGAAGAGGCATTGTCCTCGGCTTCGTGGCAGTCAATCTCAGCAAAGGGGCAGTCCTCATCTTCTACACCAGTTACTTCAGCACCTACCCAGTCATCTAGGGGTGAGGGTCAGACAGCTAGAGATCGCCCCAGAGGGGGAGGTCGATCGGGCGGTGGTCAGGCTCGGGTTTATGCTATCCCAGACAGGACAGATGCTCTTGTATCAGATGCTGTTATCACAGGTATTATCTTAGTCTGCCACACATATGCCTCTGTCTTATTTGATCCCGGATCCACCTATTCTTATGTGTCTTCATATTTTTCTCGTCATTTGAGTATGCCCCGGGAGTCTCTTGCTTTACCTGTGCATGTGTCTACCCCGGTGGGCGATACTATTGTTATGGACCGTGCATATCGGTCGTGTGCTGTGACTATTGGGGGTATGGAGACCCGAGTTGATCTATTGCTGTTGAGCATGGTAGATTTTGATATTATTCTGGGCATGGACTGGCTATCTCCATGTCATGCTATTTTGGACCGTCATGCTAAGACATTTACTTTGGCTATTCCGAGTGTTCCGAGGATCGAGTGGCGTGGTATGACTGGTTATGTTCCTAGCAAAGTAATTTCTTTCTTGAAAGCCCAGCGTATGGTTGGGAAAGGCTGTTTATCATATTTGGCCTTCGTGCGCGATGTGGGAGCTGAGACTCCCAGTATTGATTCTGTCCCAATTGTGAGGGACTTTCCTAATGTATTTTCCGTAGACCTGCCGGGCATGCTACCGGACAGGGATATTGATTTTGGTATTGACCTGGTGCCGGGCACTAAGTCCATTTCTATTCCGCCGTACCGCATGGCACTAGCGGAGCTAAAAAAATTGAAAGAGCAGCTTTAGGAACTCCTAGAAAAGGGGTTTATTCGGCCTAGTGTGTCCCCGTGGGGTGCGCCTGTGTTATTTGTGAAAAAGAAAGATGGCACAATGAGAATGTGCATTGATTATAGGCAGTTGAACAAGGTAACAGTGAAAAACAAGTATCCTTTGCCTCGCATTGATGACTTATTTGATCAGCTTCAGGGAGCGAGGGTGTTTTCTAAGATCGACCTTCGTTCGGGTTATCACCAATTTAAGATCAGGGATTCAGATATTCCTAAGACTGCCTTCAGGACTAGATATGGCCACTATGAGTTTCTAGTCATGTCTTTTGGGCTGACCAATGCCCCAGCAACATTCATGCATCTAATGAACAATGTATTTTGGTCGTATCTAGATTCTTTTGTTATTGTATTCATTGATGATATTCTGGTATACTCGCTTAGCCAGGAGGAGCACGCCCAACATTTGCGTGTAGTGTTACAGAGATTGAGGGAGGAGAAACTTTATGCTAAATTCTCCAAGTGTGAGTTTTGGCTAAGTTCTGTGGTATTCTTGGGACACATAGTGTCCAGCGAGGGTATTCAGGTTGATCCAAGGAAGATAGAAGCAGTGCAGAGTTGGTCTAGACCATCCTCATCCACAGAGATCCGGAGTTTTCTTGGGCTGGCAGGCTATTATCGCCGTTTTGTTCAGGGATTTTCATCCATCGCATCGCCCTTGACCAAGTTGACTCAGAAATATGCTCCATTTGTATGGTCAGAGAGTGCGAGGAGAGCTTTCAGAAGCTCAAGACACTTTTGACTACAACTCCAGTATTGGTGTTACCCTCAGCTACGGGTTCATACACAGTATATTGTGATGCTTCGAGAGTTGGGATTGGTTGTGTGCTAATACAGGAGGGTAGAGTTATTGCTTATGCTTCTCTTCAGTTGAAGCCCCATGAGAAGAACTATCGTGTTCATGATTTAGAGTTGGCTGCTATAGTTCATGCCTTGAAGATTTGGAGGCACTATTTGTATGGCGTATCTTGTAAGGTATTCACTGATCATCGCAGTCTTCAGCACTTATTTAAACAAAAAGATCTTAATTTAAGGCAGCGTAGATGGCTTGAGTTGCTTAAAGACTATGATATTACTATTCTGTATCATTCGGGTAAGGCCAATGTAGTGGCCGATGCTTTGAGCCTAAAGGCATTCAGTATGGGGAGTTTGGCTTACATTCCAGTTGGGGAGAGACCTCTTGCAGTTGATGTTCAGGCTTTGGCCAATCAGATGGTGCGGCTAGATATTTCTGAGCCTAGCCGAGTGTTGGCGAGTGTGATTTCTCGATCTTCCTTATATGATCGCATCAGAGAGAACCAGTATGATGATCCACATTTGCTTGACCTTAGAGATCGGGTTCAGCGAGGTGATGCCAGAGATGTGGCTATAGGTGATGATAGTGTATTGAGGATGCAGGGCCGCATTTGTGTACCCGATGTTGATGGGCTTAGAGAGTTGATTCTTAAGGAGGCCTACAATTCGCGGTATTCCATCCATCCGGGTACCGCGAAGATGTATCAGGACTTGAGACAGCACTACTGGTGGAGGAGAATGAAGAAAGACATTGTGGGATATGTGGCTCGGTGTCTCAACTGTCAGCAGGTGAAATATGAGCATCAGAGATTGGGCAGTTTGCTTCAGCAGATGGTTATTCATGAGTGGAAATGGGAGAGAGTTACTATGGACTTCGTGACTTGTCTTCCTCGGACTTTAAAGAAGTTCGATTCGATTTGGGTCGTTGTGGATCGACTGACTAAGTTAGCGCATTTCATTCCAGTATGTACTACATACTTCTCGGAGCGGCTGGCAAGAATCTTTATTCAGGAGATTGTACGGTTGCACGGTGTTCCCATTTCCATCGTTTCGGATAGAGGTACTCAGTTCACTTCTCAATTTTGGAGGACTTTTCATCACGAGTTGGGTACTCAGGTGGAGCTGAGTTCAGCATTTCATCCTCAGACGGACGGACAGTCTGAGCGTACTATTCAGATATTGGAGGATATGTTACGTGCTTGCGTGCTTGCGTGATTGATTTTGGGGGTTCTTGGGTTGAATTTTTACCACTTGCAGAGTTTGCCTACAACAACAGCTATCAGTCCAGTATTCAGATGGCACCGTATAAGGCCTTATATGGGAGGCGGTGTAGATCTCCAGTTGGTTGGTTCGAGCCCGGCGAGGCTAGGTTGTTGGGGATGGATTTGGTCCAGGATGCCTTAGAAAAGGTGAAGGTCATTCAGGAAAGACTTCGCACAGCTCAGTCGCGTCAGAAAAGTTATGCGGACCGGAAGGTCCGGGATGTGTCATTCATGGCGGGTGAGAAGGTTTTGCTGAAGGTTTCGCCCATGAAGGGTGCTATGAGATTTGGAAAGAAAGGAAAGCTAAGCCCGCAATTTATTGGACCTTTTAAAATACTTAGAAAGGTTGGAGAGGTGGCCTATATGCTTGCTTTGCCACCTAGTTTGTCGGGTGTTCATCCGGTATTCCATGTGTCTATGCTCCGGAAGTATGTTGGGGACCCGTCTCATATTTTGGATTTCAGTATAGTGCAGTTAGATGAAGATTTGACTTATGATGTGGAGTCAGTGGCTATTTTGGGTCGACAGGTTAAAAAATTGAGATCAAAGGATAGGCCCGTGGAGGAGGCCACTTGGGAGACCGAGCAGGAGATGCGGAGTAGGTACCCGTACCTATTTGAGATTCCACGTATATTTCTTAACTCGCTCGAGGACGAGCGTTTGTTTTAGTTGGGGAGGATGTGACGACCCGACCTGTCGTCTTATGTATTTCCGTCCCATTTTCCCCGTTATATGCTTATTCATGTTTTAATATGTGTACTTGGTGAATTTGAGTCAATTCAGATTGAGTTTGGTAGGAATTGGGACAAATAGCCTCTTTAATGAAGAATTGGTTTGGAAAAGTCAACCGGACGTTGACTTGTGAGCTAGAGGGCTCGAAATTCAATTCCGATGATTCGGTTAGTTTCGGGGGATGATTTAAGGCTTAGGAGCGCAATCGGAATTAATTTTGGAGGTCCGGTGAAGAAATTAACCTATTTTGGTGAAGCTACTATTTTGGCGATTCCGGTCGATAGGTGAGATTTTGATCCGGGAGTCGGAATGGAATTCCAACAGTTCCAGTAGCTTCGTTGGGTGATTTTGGACTTGTGTGCAAAATTTCAGTTGATTCGGAGGTGTTTAGGTCGGGTTTTTGATTGAATGAGATTTTTGAAAGTTTTAGTTTAACTTAAGCTTTAATTTGATAAAACTTGATGATTTTGATGTTAACAATGATATTTTTATGGTTCGAGCATGTTTGAATAAGGTAATAGAACATATCTATGATTTTGGTTGAGGTTCCGAGGGCCTCGGGGTGATTTCGGATGGCTAACGGGATGAAATTTGGAGTTTAGAGACTGCTGAAGGGTTCTGGTATATGGCATTTTCGCTTCTGCGGAAATGGACCGCAGAAGCGAAAGGGAAGTCGCAGAAGTAGAACGTGGAGATTGGGCAGCTTCCGCAGAAGCGGACGTTTGGACCGCATAAGCTGTATCGCTTTTGCGAAAAATGGACCACCGAAGCGGTCCTTGGCGAAATGAAGGAAACCGCATAAGCGGAAGAAAATCGTAGAAGTGGAAGTCGCAAAAGCGATATTTTTCCGCAGAAGCGAAATTCGTAGAAGCGACATTTGTATCACAGAAGCAGAAATTGGCCTGGGCAGAAAGGTTAAGTTCTGGAAATGGGACTTTGTTCCCATTTCCCATTTTTGACGATTTGGAGCTCGGTTAAGGCGATTTTTGGTTCGATTTTCATAGAAAACAACGGGGTAAGTGTTCTTAACTAAATTTTGGTTGTATAACTTGAATCTATTACGAGTTTTAGCGTTTAATCAGAGAATTTTGCTGGAAAAGTGTGGAAAACCCTCTTGGATAGAATCAAGGATTTGAGGGTCGAAATGATATGGGAATTGAATGATTTTTACATGGTTAGACTCGTGGCGAGATAAGGAAGCCGGTGATGTTAATTTTATAATTTTTTGAGACGTGGGCCCGGGGATCGGGTTTTGCAAATTTCGTGAATTTTGATATTTTTTGAGTTTTTTCGATTGGGTTATGTTCCCTTAGCCTATTATAATGTATTCGTTGTGGTTTTGGCCAGATTCGACGCACGAGGAGGTCGATACGAGAGGAAAGGGCATCGCGGAGTAGTATTTGGCAGGCTAGAGGTGAGTAATAGATTTAAATGCTGTTCTGAGGGTTTGAAACCCCGGACTTTCACATCGTAACGCTATATTGAGGCGTGACACGCATTCCACGACGAGTGCGGGCTCGGATACTATTGAGGATTGTGACTTGGTCCATCCAGTGTGATGTTTATACTATACTGGTGATTGATACACATACTTTATTGATATTACTGGGCTGGATGCCATGTTTGGGGCCTTGCGCCGACTTGTAAAATCCTTCGAGGATTTATATTACTGCTTAGCATGATTTGCATATCATCTAACTTCAGTCCAAGGTTTTAAATGCTGTTTTGCAAACTCAGCCATAATTCTAAGCGTTGAAAACTTAAATGACATTTTAAATGTATTTCGGGCTGGAAACTTCTATTTTGTAAATGCCCAAGGGGCGTACTATATTATTTCCTGGACTGAGTATAAAGTGACTTGAAATAGTGGTAACAATGACACCGTATGTTATACTTGAAACAGTGGTAACAATGGCACTGTGTGATATAAATTGGTCAGGTAACAATGGCTGACCGGTTAGGTAACAATGACTGACCAAGATATTGCGCTTGGGCTATAGGAGCCCCTCCGGAGTCTGTACACACCCCCAGTGAGCGCCGTCGACGATAAATAAATATGGATGGCTCGGACTGCACGCCGCAATGGGTACTCGAATGTACCATCATATGCATTGCATTGCATTCACGTATTTGTATTTATACTGTTATTTAGCTGCTCAGTTTCCATATGTTGTTGTATATTTGGATTTTAGCTTACTTTGTGTATTTACTAGATTTTCTTATCTTCGGACTGTAGTTACTTTTATTACTCACTGGGTCGGAGTACTCACTTTACTCCCTGCACCTTGTGTGCAGATCCAGGGCAGTCTCAGGCACAGTAGATCCAGTTGATCAGCAGATCCAACATTTCGGGAGTGTCAAGGTAGCTGCATGGCGTTCACAACATTGATTTCTTCCCTCTATCTAATCCTTTCTATTTCCTCATTATCAGACTTTGGATACACTATGTATTAGGATGATTTTCTGTATTCTAGAGGCTCATATTTGTGACACCGGGTCCTAGTGAGATTATGTTGTGTATTTTGTTAAACTCTTCAGTACTTTGATCTTGAATTAATTGATATTTCTATCCGGTATTTTTGACAAATTGGGTTAAGTTTGAATAAAGGTCGGGCTTGCCTAGTAGTGTGCTGGGCGCCATCACGACCGGGATTTGGATCGTGACAGGTCCGCAGCTGAAGAAGTCCTTTCTTGTATTTATGATTTCTTGTCTATTCTGATTCAGACAATAGGACAGTGTTTTATATATTTTTGTGTATACTCTATCGGTCGCCCGTAGCTAATGACACCGGGTTCTGGCACACACACTATATGGATATTTATTTTGGGGTCTATTCTGCTATGTCTGTATTTTATAGTTCTGTTGGTTTTCTTTATTTACTGGAAGTATTTAGTATGTTGGGTTGGGCTAAACTAAAATGAGAACTTAAATCATAATTCTGCACTTGGCTGGCCTAACTATGGCGTTAGGCGCCATCATGACCTATTTATGAAAAAAAGAAAGAAATGGGTCGTGACAACATGGTATCAGAGTACTAGGTTCACGTAGGTCTCACAAGTTACGGGCAAACCTAATAGGGTCTAGTAGATCGGTACAGAGACGTCTGTATTTATCTTCGAGGGGCTATAGGGTGTTAGGAAAGACTACTCTTTATTCATTTCCATCGTGCAGTGGTCAGTGTACTAAGTTTCCTCTCCTATTCTCTCACAGATGGTGAGGACCCGCACCGCTAACGTACTAGACCCGTGAAGAGCTGCTCCCCCTATTGCTAGAGGCCGAGGTAGAGGCTGGGGGAGGGCACCAGCCCGTGGTAGGGGGCGAGGGCGTCCTAGAGCCATTCCAGTTGTGCCACCAGCAGACCCTGCAGAGGATCCCATCATCGAGGAGCAGGGTGAGGCGCCCGCAGCTGCGCCTACTTCGGTGGATTTTATGACTGCACCTTGATTTCAGGAGGTTTATGACTCAGGCTGGTTTATTTCCAGCAGATCCGGCTACCTCACAGGCAGGAGGGGGAGCACAGACCCCTACCGCACAGGCTCCAGGTCATGCAGCCGGCGTCTATCATACTCCGGGTGCACTACCCGCAGAGGGGGTCCAGCCAATTGTTGCAGCGACACCCCAAGCCAGGCCAGCTATGGACGGCGATCCGCATAAGTTATTAGATAGATGGACCAGATTGCACCCTCCGATATTTGGGGGCGAGCGTCATGAGGATGCCCAGGATTTCATTGACAGGTGCAGGGATAGGCTGCACAACATGAGGATATTAGAGTCACATAGAGTCGACTTCACTACTTTCCAGTTGGAGGGCAGGGCCCGTAGATGGTGGCAGTCCTATTTGCTTAGCAGGCTAGCAGGCGCTCCTCCCCTCACTTGGGATCAGTTCACCCAGTTATTTCTTGATCGGTACATTCCACCCTCTAAGAGGGAAGAGCTACGTCATTAGTTTGAGTATCTGGAGCAGGGTCATATGTCAGTGACTGATTATGAGGTGAGGTTCTCTGAGTTGTCTCGTCATGCACTCATGATACTTCCCACGGAGGCAGAGAGAGTTCGGAGGTTTGTTGCAGGGTTATATCCCACTATCCGGCCGGGTATGACTCGTGAGGTAGAGATGGGCATAGGATATCAGCTAGTACTTGAGATTGCCCGCAGGATCGAGGGTTACCGGTTGAGGGGTAGAGAGCAGATGCAACAGGACAAGAGGGCCAGATTCTCAAGAGAGTTCAGAGGCGCCCCAGCTAGGGGCAGAGGTCACTTTGGGAGGGGTCATTCCAGTAGCCCCCAGCTCCAGCACCACCACCTGCTCACGGTACTCCAGCGCACTCCTATTTCAGCGCCATGCCAGAGAGTTCGCATTGCCCGCCAGCTGTCCAGGGTTCATCTAGTGGGTATTCAGGTCCTCCGAAGTCTTCCGGTCCATATTTTAGTGCTATGTAAGAGGGTTCTTACCGCCCGCCGGCTTCTCAGGCTTCTTCTAGTGGGCCCTCTGGTATTCAGGGTCAGCCATCTGGGCAGTATGCCGCCGCACCACGTTGTTTTGAGTGCGGGGACGCATGCCACATGAGGAGATACTGCCCCAGTCTTAGGGGCAAGGCAGTACAGTAGGGGCAGCAGCCCGTGACTCCAGCACTAGCGGTCCAGTCACCTAGAGGTGGAGAGCAGACTAGTAGAGGTCGTTCCAGGGGTAGGGGCAAGACAGGGAGAGGTCAGCCAACTACTACTCAGCCAGTTGGAGGCCAGTCAGCCGGTGCTCCAGCTAGATTCTATGCTTTCCCCTCCAGGCCAGATGCATTGGCTTCAGATGTCGTGATTAGAGGTATTATTTCCGTCAGTGGTAGAGATGCATCAGTATTATTTGATCCAGGGTCCACTTATTCATATGTATCATCTATGTTTGCTCGTTTCCTGGCCATTCCTCCTGAGCCCTTGGGTGTTCCTGTTCATGTGTCCACCCCTGTGGGCGATTCTGTGGTTGTGAACCGGGTCTATCGGTCTTGTGTGGTTACTTTCTGTGGTTTTGAGATTGGAGCAGATCTCCTGGTTCTCGATATGATCGACTTTGAGGTTATCCTGGGCATGGATTTGTTATCTCCTTATCACGCTGTTCTAGATTGCCATTCCAAGACTGTTTCTCTAGTGATGCCAGGGTTACCAAGACTGGAGTGGAGGGGCTCCACTGTGGACACACCTAGCAGGGTTATTTCCTTCCTGAAGGCTCAACGCATGGTTGAGAAGGGGTGTTTGGCCTACTTAGATTATGTTCGAGACACCACTGCAGAGTCTCCGACGATTGATTCAGTGCCAGTAGTCCGATAGTTCGCCGATGTTTTTCCTTCTGATCTTCCTGGCATGCCTCCGGATCCTGATATTGATTTCTGTATCGACTTGGCTCCAGGCACTCAGCCTATATCTATCCCACCGTACCGTATGGCTCCTAAGGAGCTGAAGGAGCAGTTAGAGGAGTTGCTAGCTAAGGGGTTTGTTAGGCCCAGCGTATCGCCTTGGGGTGCACTAGTGCTGTTTGTAAAGAAGAAGGATGGGACTATGTGGATGTGCATTGATTACCGCCAATTGAACAAAGTCACCATCAATAACAAGTATCCATTGCCCCGTATTGATGATTTGTTCGATCAGTTGCAGGGTGCTAGGGTGTTCTCTAAGATCGACCTGAGATCAGGGTATCATCAACTGAAGATTCGGGATTCAGATGTTCCGAAGACCGCATTCAGGACGAGATATGGCCACTATGAGTTCCTGGTGATGTCATTTGGCTTGACTATTGCTCCAGCGACATTTATGGATTTGATGAATAGAGTGTTCAGGCCCTATATTGATTCTTTCGTCATTGTCTTCATTGATGACATCTTGATATATTCACGTAGCCTGGGGGAGCACGAGCAGCATTTGAGGGCAGTGCTTCAAACCTTGCGAGAGCTGAAAATTTATGCTAAGTTCTCCAAGTGTGAGTTTTGGCTAGAGTCAGTGACATTCTTGGGGCATATAGTGTCAGGAGAGGGTATTAAGGTAGATCCCAAGAAGATCGAGGCAGTTCAGAGTTGGCCACGTCCTACTTCAGTGACCGAGATCAGGAGCTTCCTGGGGTTAGCACGCTATTATCGGCGATTTGTACAGGGATTCTCATCCATTGCATCACCTCTGACCAGATTGACCCAAAAGGGGGTCCCATTCTGTTGGTCCGATGATTGTGAGGAGAGCTTTCAGAAGCTCAAGACGGCTTTGACCACGACACCAGTTCTTGTATTGCCTTCAGGTTCAGGGACGTATACGGTATATTGCGATGCTTCTCGCATTGGCTTGGGATGTGTATTGATGTAGGAGAGGCGAGTTATTGCATATGCCTCTCGTCAGCTAAAGGTTCATGAGAAAAATTACCCTGCTCACGATCTAGATTTGGCAGCGATTGTTCATGCTCTTAAGATATGGAGGCATTATTTGTATGGGGTGTCATGTGAGGTGTATACAGACCATCGCAGCTTGCAGCATTTGTTCAAGCAGAGGGACCTTAATTTGAGACAGTGCAGGTGGCTCGAGTTGCTGAAGGATTATCACATTACCATTCTTTATCACCCAAGCAAGGCAAATGTGGTCGCGGATACCTTGAGTAGGAAAGCGGAGAGCATGGGTAGCTTGGCATTCATTCCTTCTGAGATGAGACCACTAGCTTTGGACATTCAGTCCCTAGCTAACAGACTTGTGAGATTGGATATTTCAGAGCCCAGCCGGGTCCTAGCATGTGTGGTTGCTCAGTCTTCGTTGTTGGGGGAGATTAAGGCCCGACAGCTCGATGATCCACATTTGGCAGTTCTCAGAGAGATGGTGCTTCAAGGAGGTGCCAAGGAGATTTCTATTGGAGAGGATGGTGTATTACGGCTCCAGGGCCGTGTATGTGTTCCTAATGTTGATGGTTTGAGAGAGAGAATCCTAGAGGAGGCCCATAGTTCGAGGTACTCCATTCATCCAGGTGCTACGAAGATGTACCGTGACTTGAGGCAGCATTACTGGTGGCAAAGGATGAAGAAGGACATTACGGAGTATGTAGCTAAATGTTTGAATTGCCAGCAAGTCAAGTATGAGCACCAGAGGCCAGGTGGCCTACTTCAGCAGATGCCCATTCCGGAATGGAAGTGGGAGCGCATCACTATGGACTTCGTAGTTGGGTTGCCGTGGACTTAGCGGAAGCTTGATTCGGTGTGGGTTATTGTGGATAGATTGACCAAGTCTGCCCATTTCATTCCAGTGACGACTACTTATACGGCAGAGAGGTATGCCCAGATTTATATTCGGGAGATAGTGAGATTGCACGGTGTGCCGGTCTCCATCATATCAGATAGAGGCCTTCAGTTCACTTCCCATTTCTGGAGAGCTGTTCAACGAGAGTTAGGAACTCGCATGA
The DNA here is from genome assembly GCA_026770625.1 of Nicotiana glauca. Classification (NCBI taxonomy): domain Eukaryota; kingdom Viridiplantae; phylum Streptophyta; class Magnoliopsida; order Solanales; family Solanaceae; genus Nicotiana; species Nicotiana glauca. The sequence goes on from MU785792.1 coordinate 16,481, forward strand.
AACTTAGCACGACATTTCATCCTCAGACCAACGGACAGTCGGAGCAGACAGTTCAGATTTTAGAGGATATGCTTAGAGCATGTGTGATCGACTTTGGAGGGTAGTGGGATCAGTTCTTACCCTTGGCAGAGTTTGCATATAATAACAGTTATCAGTCCAGCATAGAGATGGCCCCGTATGAGGCATTGTATGGTCGGCGTTGTCGTTCTCCTATCAGATAGTTTGAGCCTGGTGAGGCTAAGTTGCTTGGTACAGATTTGGTCCAGGATGCCTTGGATAAGGTAAAGCTGATTCAGGAGAGGCTCCGTACAACTCAGTCCAGGCAGAAAAGCTACGCGGATCAGAAGGCGCGTGATGTATCATTTGCGGTTGGTGAGAAAGTCCTCCTGAAGGTTTCGCCCATGAAGGGCATTAAGAGATTCGGGAAGAAGGGCAAGTGAAGCCCAAGGTTTATTGGCCCCTTTGAGGTGTTGAGGCGAGTTGGAGAGGTTGCCTGTGAGCTCGCATTACCTCCCAGTTTATCAGGAGTTCATCCGGTCTTCCATATATCGATGCTCCGGAAATATCATGCCGACTATTCACATATGTTGGATTTCAGCACCATTCGGTTAGACGAGAGTTTGGGCTACGAGGAGGAGCCAGTTGCAATTGTTGATAGGCAGGACCGCCAGTTGAGATCCAAGAGGGTTTCTGCAGTGAGAGTCCAGTGGAGGGGCCAGCCGGTCGAGGAGGCGACCTGGGAGTCCGAGGAGGACATGCAGAGCCGGTATCCCCACTTATTCAGCAGTCCAGGTACTTTTCTATATCCGTTCGAGGACGAACGTTTGTTTAAGAGGTGGAGAGTATAACGACCCGACTGGTCGTTTTGCATTTTCGAACCCCATTCCCTTAAATAATACTTTTCGTATTTGCTTTAGCTAAATTATGACTTGCAGGGGCGGGTGGTTCGGAAGTTAGAAGAATTTCGGGCAAGAATAAGCCTAGTTGCTTCTTTAAGTTTCTTTAAAAAGGCCAAGTTTGACTTCGGTCAACATTTTGGGAAAACGAACCCGAAATCGCAATCCGGCAATTTCTGAGGGTCCGTGGGAAAATATGGGACCTGGGCGTATGCCCGGAATCGAATTCCGAGGTCCCTAGCCCGAGTAATAGAATTTTATGTAAAAATTGTTAAGTTCAAGTTTCAAAGATTTAAATAAACTAAGAAATTATTGTTTTCATAGGTATCGGGTTTGGATTTCAATTCCGAAACTTGGTACAAGTCCGAAATATCAGTTAAGACCTACCTGCAAAATTTGGTGCTGTAGACATGTAATTTTTGATCCTCCCCGAAATTTGACCCATTTTAGCATAAAATATTTAATTTAGGCTTAATATAGTTGTTTTAACTAATTTTGACTTTTCATATTATTTTAAAAACAAAAAGTGAAAATTACAAAAATAGTTCCATATTTCTTTACTTAATTCGCGTAGATACTTTTAGGAGGATATATTACTTTAAACCTATTTTTTGTTTTAATATAATTCTTGAAAATACCAAAAATAGTTTCAACTTTTACTTTTAGCTTTTATTTTTAATATTAATAGTTTATCAATTTCAATTAAGAGTTTTTGTATTTTGTAGGCATTTAAATTAAATTTTCAGTTTTTTTAGCTCAATGCCTATAGGATACTAGAGCCCAAATTTTGAAGCCCAAAAAAGCTAGCCCTAGAAATACTAACCCTCTTCTTTCTTCTTCAAAAAAAAAAACTTAGACTGAAAACCCTAGAAAAAACCCTAGAGACACTAGAGAGACGGCCCCCATCTTCTCACTGCCACCGTCACCGTTACCGTCACCTAGCCTCATCACCGCCAGCTACGCTACTCGCCGGAAAAGACCAGCATTCAACAACCATCGGCGATCATCT
>MU785794.1:0-22525 GCA_026770625.1 Nicotiana glauca
AACTAGCCAGGGCTACAGTTCTTGTAATTTATTTAATTCCCTGCCTCGTTGGAAGCGATCCTGTATCCGTTTGGTTACATCATTATAATCTGGTGATTGTTGGAAATAAATGGTTATGAAGAATAAGAATTAGTTTGATGCGTGCCAATGACACTATTCTTAAAGATATTTCACCCACACCGAGATAAATAAAATTAGGCGTATGCCCTCAGAATTCAACAAACTCTTCTAGTATATATATATGGATATCAGATGTTACATAGTAAAGGCCAAAAACGTTAGAAAATTAAGGCATTTAAGGCTTTGAAAGAAAATGTTAGCCATTAAAGCTATCCAAGAATAATATTAATTTTCAGTTACAAAATCATTATTATATTTGAAAATAGATTCAAATTATATTCAATCTATTAGTATAATGAATACCCACAATTAACAAAATATTAAAAGAATAAATCTAAACATCAATTCAAATATTTCTTTTTAAGTTATTATAATTATTTTCTAACAGTGACAACTTATTTTCCCGCCAAACAACCCCTTAATTGCTTGTACTTCAAACAAGAATATAAAAGCTCAAAAAAGGTTACAGGGTGTGCGATCTGCGACTGCAAATATCCTTTTTGAGACGTAAAAGATACAAATTCCTCCTTAATCTATAACTTGATGACTTAATTTGTCAATGACGATTCGAGCTAGAAAAATTTATCACGTACTGTTATTAATCTCAAATATGTTACTTATGTATTGGACAAAATCTGACCGCCGCGGTCGACTCAACCGAGACCCCGTTCAAGCAGCAAGGCATTGGAGGATGATATGGTCCGTTCCAAACCCCGAGCTCATAATACCCGCCAAGTCAAAGAGCACTAGTCAGGGGACGACGAAAATGGACATAATACGAAAATGTACTAACCCAAGAACGTAGCAAGGAACCTTCCTGGGGGGGGGGGGGGGGNAGCTAGAAAAATTTATCACGTACTGTTATTAATCTCAAATATGTTACTTATGTATTGGACAAAATCTGACCGCCGCGGTCGACTCAACCGAGACCCCGTTCAAGCAGCAAGGCATTGGAGGATGATATGGTCCGTTCCAAACCCCGAGCTCATAATACCCGCCAAGTCAAAGAGCACTAGTCAGGGGACGACGAAAATGGACATAATACGAAAATGTACTAACCCAAGAACGTAGCAAGGAACCTTCCGGGGGGGGGGGGAGGGGAGTTCTCTCTCTTTCCTTTCCTCTGTAATCTCTTAACAAGAAGAAGGAAAAGCAATCTTCCATTGATTATGTAATAAAACAACCATCCTCCTCGATCAAGGAGGGAAGAAATGAAAAACTTGAATGAGATCGACCGCCTCTATTTCATCTCATGTATTATTCTTTGATTTGATTATGGATCTGGAGTTTATTATGTTTGACTAAGATTTACCTCTTATTCTTCTTTCATTGATTTAATAGAAAATGTTTCAATATCTTTTGGTCAAACAATTTGACACCGTCTGTGGAAATTTCTTAGTGAAAACTTCCTAATTTCCTCCAGATCAAAAATCAAAAAACACGATCACCCACCGAAACGAACGGTAGGTAAATGTTACACGCCAACCAAGATCATGATGCTATATACAAGTAGAAGTTGCAACCAACATCCTCCCTCGCACGCCGGGCATCCCATGCGCCGACCAAAACGAGCCTAGCCCATACAGGACAAAGGCACAAAAAAGGAAGGGAAAGAGAGCTGAATACAATTATCGAATTCAAAAAACACCACCTCCACAAACCACTGAAATGCCAAGCAAAACGAGCAATGCCACAAATCCACCTTATGTTGTTTGCTCAAACAAAAACGCAAGCGCCGTGCAACGAGCAAGGAAACATCCCAACCGAAAAATGGGGAATAACTACAAAACGATCGAAATATCATCCGCCAAACAAACCCAACTCCTAGGACATGACACCCCTTAAGTGATACTCACTCTCCCTCTCCAAGGAGGTGACTCGAGAGAGCCCTACCGGAGACTCAAAGACTGGGCCAATGAGGGGGAACTCCCTAAGGCCAAAGAGTAATTCATCGCCCCACCCACCAATGACACCTCTAGACCGAAAAGCGAAAAGGCTAGACGCGGAAACTCCAATAGGCGCGTGAAACGAGTGTGATCAAAGCAGCAACATTTTCTACTCTCCGACATCACAACCCCCGATGTAAATAAAATCAAGCTAACCGGGACTCCCCCAGAAGATACCCAACTCTCCTAAAAATCGGGACTCGCGACGGGTTAATATTTCGGCGAAAGTTCGAAATAACACCCTCAAGGCCAAGAGCCTTCGCCAAAAAAAAGAGTTCGACCCCGATCGAACAACGACGGTTTAATATTTTGACGAAAGTTCGAAATAACACCCTCAAGGCCAAGAGCCTTCGCCTAAAAGAAGAGTTCGACCTCGATCGAACAACGATGGGTTAATATTTCGATGAAAGTTCAAAATAACACCCTTAAGGCCAAGAGCCTTCACCCCAATCGAACAATGACATGTTAATATTTAAACGAAAGTTCGAAATAACACCCTCAAGGCCAAGAGTCTTCGCTAAAAAGAAGAGTTCGACCTCGACCGAACAACGACGGGTTAATATTTCGAGGAAAGTTCGAAATAAGACCCTCAAGGCCAAGAGCCTTCGCCAAAAAGAAGAGTTCGACCCCGACCGAACAACGATAGGTTAATGTTTCGACGAAAGTTCGAAATAACACACTCAAGGCCAAGAGCCTTCGCCAAAAAGAAGATTTCGACCTCAATCAAATAACGATAGGTTAATATTTTAACAAAAGTTCAAAATAACACCCTCAAGGCCAAGAGCCTTCGCCAAAAAGAAGAGTTCGACCTCGACCGAACAATGACGGGTTGATATTTCGATGAAAGTTCGAAATAACACCCTCAAGGCCAAGAGCCTTCGCCAAAAAGAAGAGTCCGATATTGATCGAACAACTACGGGTTAATATTTCGAAGAAAGTTTGAAATAACACCCTCAAGGCCAAGAGCCTTCGCCAAAAAGAAGAGTTCGACCCGGATCGAACAACGACGGGTTAATATTTCAACCAAAGTTTGAAATAACACCCTCAAGGCCAAGAGACTTTGCAAAAAATAAGAGTTCGATCTCGATCGAACAACGACAAGTTAATATTTCGACGAAAGTTCGAAATAACACCCTCAAGGCCAAGAGCCTTCGCCAAAAATAAGAGTTCGACCTCGATCGAACAACATGTTAATTTTTCGACGAAAGTTCGTAATAACACCCTCAAGGCCAAGAGCCATCGCTAAAAAAAAGAGTTCGACCTCGATTGAACAACGGCGGGTTAATATTTTGTCAAAAGTTCGAAATAACACCCTCAAGGCCAAGAGCCTTCGCCAAAAAGAAGAGTTCGATCTCGATCGAACAAACACGAGTTAATATTTCGATGAAAGTTCGAAATAACACTCTCAAAGACAAGAGCCTTCGCCAAAAAGAAGAGTTCGACATCAATCGGACAACGACGGGTTAAAATTTCGACAAAAGTTCGAAATAATACCCCTGAGGCCAAAGTCCATCCCCGAAGAAAACTAGGACTCACGACGGGATAATACTTCGATATAAACTCGAAAGTAACATCCATATGGCTAAGATCACTATTAGAAAAAGAATTTGATACCATTCAGACTATGTTGGGATAGCACCTCGACACAAGTATGAAAGCACCGTCCCCTCAGCTAAGGCCATCATCAAGGCTCTACTCAACCCGCGTGACATCAAATTCCCTAAAAGTCGGGAACTCATCGCGCGAATATCTACTTCTTTGCACCAAAGTTATGAAGAGAAAAACAGGAAAAGAAGTACATAAGGCATATAACAATGGAAAATTCCTCTTTATACAAAGCTACTGCGCAAATAGACGCATACTACATACGGCTAAAACCAACGGAGTCTAAGAAAAAACAATAAACAACAAAAAAAACCAGATAAAGACATCAATTCTTTAACTCGAAACCGTCTCGAGGATATCCTCCCTCCTCGTCCGCGCCCTCATCAGCTTCCGATGTCACAGAGTCATATCCACAGTTAACACGAGCCTCTCGTGACTTCGCCCGTGCCCCTTCATATGCGGCCTCGGTAACGTTGCCCGCCTCCTATATATATATATATATATATATATATATATCCTACTGGCCTTCAACATGAACCCAAAGCTCGTCCAAATGACGGGGAACAATGGCGGAGGAAGATTCGACTTGAGCCAACAATTTCTCCTTTTCAGCCTCTAGAGCAGCGAACCATTCACCTAAGGTCGATGCTTCCAGGTCTATCTCTCCAATGCGTTCCTAGAGCCTCACCTCCCTTTGCATGGCCATCGCCCTCTCTGATTCCTGCTCGGATTAGAGGACACAGATAGTGTTCTCCAGAGTCGCCGCCCTTGCCGAAGCCGATGACCAGGCACTTTCGATGCTCTCCAACCCTACAACCTTTCTCTCCAACTCGCCCAATTTTCCCATCCACTCCGCGCTCATTGCCTTGACCCTGATGAGATTCTGATCCATCTCAGACTGCATCAACTTCAGCTTCCCCTGAATATATTCGCACTCTGTAACAACCCCTTTGCCCAACTCAAGATCTTCGTCCTTTGTACGAAGTTGCTCCTCGAGCACGCTATTTCTGCGAATAGCCTACATTAATTGTTGGTCCTTCTTCTCCAATTCCACGTCGAGGGATGGAGCACCAGGATTCTCCTTCAGCTGCTCGTGCATCTCACGACACTTATTACGATAGCGTCGATACTTCTCCAACATCTTAAGGAAAATCTTGGCCCGAATGTCAGCCCTACGAGCGCTCTCAATTTCCATCATGTACGTCTGAAAAATAAAAGAATGGGTTAAGACCCTATCGTCCAGAAAATAAAAGGAACATGAAGGAAAGGCGAAACATACTCTCAAGCCCATAGCGGCCACTTCATGCATCAAGTCAATATCAGGAACATTCCGAAGGGCCTCATTCTCGGCGGCAAAACACAAGATGTCTAATTGCGGCACCATATCTTCTGTGTCCCCCAGGAGATTAATATCCAATGAGATCTCAAGAATACGGGACGGGCCTCCCGCACGAACTACTGAATAGGTAAGACCCTCTTCAAATATCCTAACATCATCAAGGTCGAGATCAGAATCAGATTCGTAGTCATCGACCACGACACCTTTCCCTTTTCTGTGGCCGAAGAGGAAACACGACCAGGCACCGAGGACGAAGGCCCGTCCAAACTAGTAACATCGGCCTCAAGAGTCTGACCCCTCGTCGCGACAGGTTATTGATCAATCATAGCGGCAGTGATCTCCGTCGATGGGGCAGACGCAATGGCTGGCTCAGTTTCTATAGGCGGAACGACATCAACTCTCACCTCGGATCTTGTCAAGGGAATGTCTTCCTCTAGATGTATCATGGCCGAATGAGCCGTTTCAAACTCCACTCATCGCCTCTTTGATGGCCCCTCTCTCTATTCGGCACGGGAATATTCCCCCGCTGGGAAGATAACAAGGATCGGAGTATCAGTTTGAGGGGTAGCCTCCGTGAGTACGGCCACAGTCGTAGATTTAACCAAAGAGGACCTCGATGGAGGTCGAGCAGTAGACACTGAAGCAGGGTGAGCGGTCGATGTAGGCTGACAAAAAGCTAGTGGAGGAGCCCTCACTCTCCGCACTCTCCCTGACATCGACGAACATCACATGAGAAACTAAGTAAAAAGGAAGGGGGAAGAATAGCGAACAAAAATGATACAACTCACCAGTAAGGGGCTTGCGTCCGAATTTCTCATAAAAGGACGACCATGTGTGGACCCTAGCCGTATGAGGGAGGATGGAGCTCAACCACTTGCGGATGCCATCAACGGGTGCATAGGGGAATTTTGCGGTTGTAAAAACAAAAGAACAAATTTCAAGTACTGACCAAAGGAAAGCGGTCGAGCATAATCATCGACCAAAAGTATAAAAACTTACATGCGAAGTTCCATTTCTCAGGGAGCCCCGTAGGATATGCCACAAGATGCTCGGTCCACATATAAAAGTAATTCTCGTAGAAGCGATGGTTGGCTATATCGTCCATCTTCACCACTAAGCTCTTCGACCCTCGGTGGTGCATATGAATCATCGTGCCACGAATGAGTTGAGGGGCGAAGATATTGAGCATGTGCCCGAATGTGATCTCACGACCGGCAAGTTTCACAAATTTGAGTAGCATAAGGAACAATTTATACAGGTACAACGAAAGTTGAGCCGGACACACCTCGTAAAAGCAGAAAAAATCTACCACCAAGGGAGGAAGAGGAAGCGTGTACCCAACAATAAAGGTATAGGCGTAGAACGCACAATACCCTGGGCGGTCAAAATGAACTATGTCGTTCCCCACTGCCGGTAGTATTTCAACGTAGCGAGGGATTCCCTAGCTAGTCCTCAATTCTGCGATCTCCTCCTCATCTATGACAGATGGAGCAGGTTTCGGCTCCTCCCCGCCGGGGCTGTGGAAATCGCTCCATGGTTTCCTAGGGCGAGGCAAGATCTCAGCCACAGACGAGACCTCCTCATATTCTACCACTTCCACTCCCCCAGTGGCAAGTACATTGCTTTCCGGCATCGAAATTGTGGCAGGAAGGTCAGCGCGAGAGGAATCACCAGCTATTTGTATCAATTTGATAAAGTGAAGGGATAGACAAAAGGAAAGACGAAATCTCCTAGCTAGCCGGAGGAAATCAAAAATCCAAAGTATCAGGAGAAAAGAAGATTCGCCAAGTTCTTTCAAGTAAAGGCAATGAAATGTGTCAATCAAATGATGCAATATTACTCCTATTTATAAGAGACATAAATTCCCAATGCGCGAAACCCAAGAGCTGCCAATCGAAGTTTATAGGGCATGAAACAATTCAATTCCTTGGCAACGTGTGTCATAATAACAACAGCCACGAACAACGTTTCAAGCTAAACGATGTTTCGATTCCAAAAGGGCCGCAACAGTTCAAGGATATCGATAGGGCGCCATTACTATGCTTGAATCTAAAGATCATACCCAAGGGTTAAGTAGTCAGATTTCTCTTAGAAGTGTAACCATAATCCATTTACCAGGACCGACAAGAGAGGACCTCGACAGACGGAGGGACTAACTGTATTGGTCAAAATCTAACCACCGCGGTCGACCCAACCGAGACCCCGTCCAAGCAGCAAGGCATTGGAGGATGATATGGTTCGTTCCAAACCCCGAGCTCATAATACCCGCCAAGTCAAAGAGCAATAGTCAAGGGACGACGAAAGTGGACGTGATACGATGTGTACTGACCAACGAACGTAGCAAGGATTCCATAACTATAAATAAGGGGGGAACCTTCCTAGAAGGGGGGGGGGGCTTTTTTTTCTCTCTCTTTCCTTTCCTCTGTAATCGCTTAACAAAAAGAAGAAAATGCAATCTTCCATTGATTACGTAAAACAGCCATCCTCCTCGATCTAGGAGGGAAGAAATGAAAAACTTGAATGAGATCGATCGCCTCTATTTCATCTCATGTATTATTCTTTGATTTGATTATGGATCTCGTGTTTATTATGTTTGATTAAGATTTACCTCTTATTCTTCTTTAATTGATTTAATAGAAAAGGTTTCAATATCTTTTGGCCAAACAACTTATTTTAATTTTTCGACTATACTAGTGAGGTCATATATAGCTAGTTCGACATCTTCTAATCAATATTATGATACAACATATCTAGCTCATTGGACGCAATTTATGAACTGTTTCTTCAGAAATACATCCAGAAATCCATCTTATAACAGCTGGACAACCTAAATTAGGACATCATCAGATATTTATCAAATTAAATTAGGAATTTAAAGTCAACTTCGAGGAAACTTTTAGGGTATCAAATATTTATCATCATCCTCCCTTATGCGATTACCTGGGAGAAGAACAGCAGGAGGATTATAAGGGATTTCATCATCTCCATCATAATACAATCTTTTAGCAAGTGCCTATGCAGCTTTTTGACTACAGGTTCATTTAAACCTAGCATTGCTGATTTCAAGTATATATTTATGTTAAAAGCTCACTAAAATTTCTATAAATATTGAATCGTAACCTTCAAAGGTATAATGAGTTTAGTTTTAAAAATCTTAAAGTTGAAGACATCAAGTTTATATCTTAGATCTGCCTTTAACGTTTAGTCCGAAGCAGTGAATCAGGATCAACATCAACATCAACGGCATACTATTAGAATTCAGAAGAAAATCGAAGATCCAATAGTACTCAATGGAGTAGAAGTGATTAAATTGTTGAGATATTGAGAAATTCTCAATTCAATAATAAATAATTAATGAAAGAAAACCTTTAAACCACCACTTATCATATTGTTACGTGCCCTAAACAAGACTTTTTATACTAGGCAAAAGAACTGCTAATCTAGACTAGATTCTTTGCAAATAAAAAGTTACGCTGACGTGTCCTACCTTCACTAAAATTATTAGAGCAAATCCATAAAAACATAACCATGCTAGAATTTAATAAAGATCCAAAAAACTAAATATTGTTACCCTCTGATTTAACGCTATACGGTTATCATATATAGTAGCTATACCGCATACGGAGTAATGTAAAAGTAAGCATTATCTAAGATTAACTAATATTGAATGTAATTAGTATTCCAAAAAAGTACATCAAACAAAAAGGGAAGGATCATCAACAAATTACAAATAGGGTAAAATTAAAGGATATTGAGTAGTCATGGAAATGACTTTGCCTATTTTTGATTAATTAAAATTGAAGTCCTCGTTTCTTTTTAACATAGGTCAGTTCTCGAAGTTTCTTATCACTTGGTCTGTGGTGGCAAAGCTGAGGATTCCGTGCATTGCACTACTGTAGGAGACGATCCATGTCTATGCAGAAGTTCACGTGCCAACTCTTGAAGATCGCCGCTGCCGCCTCCGGTGGTCGGCGGTGACATCTCCACCGGAGCTCTAGCGCCGCCGCCATAGTGGCGTGGGTCCATAGGCGATGGCCGTGGCTGCTGCATTGCCCAAGAGGGTTGAACCATTGGGTCAAAAAGTGAGGATAAATCATATGCTGCTGGCAATATTGAGGGTCCTGCGGTTGGCAAGTCTGCTATAGAGAGTGCTGCTGGCTGTGGCGGTAGCAGTGTCTGTGGTTGTTGTGACGGCGGCTGCGGCGGTGGTGTTGGAAGCTCTAGGGTTGCGAGATGGGCTTGTAAGTATGAGAGTTCTGCTTGTAAATTCACTACCTGAGTTGATAAAAAACTGTACGCTATCAATGCACAGAAATTAAACGTTTTCTTTACTAACATACCATACCTGAAAAATGAACAATATAATTTCGTGGATCACTAGTGGCAGAATTAATTATGCTTTGATTTTTTTATTTAAAAAAACCACATAATTATTTGAGAGAAAAAATAAATAAACTTACATTGATGCATGGGTGAATCTCACAAAGAGCCGAGATTTTATTACATGAAAAGATTTGCTTTATCCAAATCTAAAGAAAAAGGTAGTAATATATTGCATGTTATCTAGTCTAAATAACCATTTTGTAATCATGGGGTGTCTTTCTGTTACAAGGAAACAAGGAAAAGCAATTTTAGGTAAATGCAATCTGAGTGATCTATTTGGCTGAGTTCTGATAGAAGATTTGGGGCTTCTTTGGCACCAATGATAAACGGATAATTAATTCTGTGATTAAATTTGAGATGAGTTAATTATTTCATGTTTGGTTGAGATAAAATCATAGTATAACTAATTTCGGAATGAGTTATCCCGGGATTAAGTGTTATTATTATCCCTATGAGGGCTCGTTTGATACTAGGAACGAGGGATAATTAATCCCGGGATTAAATTTGAGATGAGTTTATCCCACGTTTGATTGGGATACAAATCACGGTATAACTAATCCTAGAATTAATTATCCCGGAATTGTAGTATTATTTTTATTCCTATGAAAGGATGTGATAGGAATCCCGTGATAGCTAATCCCGAGATAACTTATTTTCCAACCAAACGATCCCTAAAAGGATGGGATAACAATCCTAAATAAGTTATCTCGAAATAATTAATCTTAGAGTAACTTGTTTTTCAATCAAACGATCCCTAGTGAAAGAGGATAGAGAGATTTCGAGATTCAAATTTTCTAGTGTAAAAGTTTTATAGCTTTTCACAAGTCGTAAAGTTATCAAAGTGTTCATATTAAAAGAAATTCAGTAGCTTTTGTCTAAATCATATATTTGTCTTAAATTTTTATCGAATATGTATAATTTATTAATTTAAAACACATAAACTTCAAATCCTATACAAAGAGTAAAAAAAAAAAAAACCCAAATATATAGCTCAGGTAAAGGCACACAAAGTGAGGTGGGGTATAAATTTCCCATAAGAATGACAAAATCATACAATGGCTGGGTTCTAAAGGTCCCGTATTTACTTCACATTCCATACTTTATGCAATATATCTAATACATCATTAATTAATGATAAACTTTGGGATCTGTGTATTACTGACAAATTCAAAGGAACAGAAGTTAATTTAGGTTCTTTTGGGAAGCATAGAAGTAATCTAACCAATTCCCAATACTCCAAATGATAAATAAAAAGAGAGAAAAGAAAAAAATGTAAGAAGCAATAACCTTCAAAGTCAACCAACATACACGGAGAATTATCTAATTAACTGTCTAATACAAGTGAATTATTGAAGCGGAAATTTAATTAATTAAATTAAAAATCTCTTAATCCAGTTAAATGATCAAAATATATTATCCATTTCTAAGACATTTGATATTAATAAAATATAAAAGTGTATACCTTTTGTTTTCAGAAGAAATCCGGCCGGTTTACTTTTAAAACATTGAAATTTCAGATTAAATTTAAGGGAAAATTCATTAGTGACCTCCATACATATTTGCCTAATTCTGAAAGCAACTGAATGCAGCGAACACAAACATATTACACTGTTAATTAACGTTAACAAAAGTTTAAAAAGGATAGGTTTATCAATATAAGCAGACATAATTCACTATACACTAATTGAAGAACCAAACTTAAGTCAAGCTGTTAACCGGATATAAGGTGAGAGAAAAAGAAAGGACTAAAGAAAGCATTTTTTTAATTTTTATTATTATCCTAGTTGAGGAGTATCGGTTTCAACATGCTTCTTAGAGAAACAACAAAAGAGTGGTCATTGTCCCTTGTGCTATAAATAACCAAAATATATATTTTTTCATTTAGCTCCAAAGAAAAAAGAGACTGATTATATTTTTTAAAATAGAAGAATATTTCTATGAATTTTGAATAAGGAGAAGAATGGGGAAAAATGGAGATTCTAGGTCTATGCCGACCATTTCCTTAATAACAGCAAATTAAAATTCACAGCGGTATGCAAGAGAAAAAGTAGAGGTACTGTTGCCCACATCATCATAAGTTAATCAATCAAACAACTTATTGATTTCAGCAAAATATAAAACTGTTCCCTAAATGCAACACAACATGGTCCATTTCCCCTTTGTACAAGAAAATCTTGTTCAAGATCTAAGTACATTATTTTCACTCATATATAGCTAGGAATTTAATTTAATATATTATTGGACGCAAAAAATGTGAGACAATTTACATATGCCAACTCAAAATGTTAAAACATACTCATCGCAACCTTAAGAAATCTTTACTTTTGACAACCAATGCCAGATCCAAGACCATGTTCCTCAATTAACAAGAAGCCTTTATTTCCTACATACATTTCTTCTTTGCTTTCTTCACACAAAACACTAATTAATGCGTGAAAGCTGTCTCTTTTCACTCGTCCTAAAATTTTGAGTATTTTGAAAAAATAAAAATAAAAAAATGAATAAGGTATTCTTTTTTCAAGATCATCATAATCTTAAATCCCTTTAACTTTGGAAAAATCTGAACAGGAACTGGGACTTAAGAGTGCTTAGTTCAGAGTTGATTTATATTCGTAACGCATGGTTAAAAAGTAATGGAGATTCCTGAATACGCATACGGGGTTGTGCTTTGTATTTATTCTATATATGAAAACACAACGTGGAAGTAGATTGAAGGCATTGATAATCAGTTGTTGGAGAAGTTCTAAAAAAAGAAGCAAAACGATTTGTAACGGAAGAAGAGAGGGGTGTCTTTATTTTACCAACTTTGATGATAAGACAGACTTTGAATAATTAAAAAAAAAAGCAACCCCCACGAGTTAAAACCATTCTTGGGGAGGACAAATGAGTCTTTTTCAAGAAACAAACTGAAGTTCAGATAATGAGTGTTAACCAATCTATAGTCATGGCAAGAAACACAGTTAGAGTCTTCACTTTGATAGATGAAATAGTTTGGATTTAACTTATATACGCTGACAGACACACGACACAGACACAGTTTAATATAGAAGTTTACCTGTTGTTGAAGAGCGAAGATGTGAGCAACACAGCCATAGACAGGATCTCGGAGTCGAGCTTGAGCTTCATAACAAATGGTGACAACAGCATCAAGACGTTTATGGACAGGAATGTGAAGGAGAAGTTTTGAAACATTGCTAGCTCCAAATACTTTGTGAACAGCTGCAAAATGGGCTGCACCTTGTTCTGAATCAAAATAAGGTGCAAATATACAACCAGCTACACACTTCCTTCTCAAGAATTTACAAGCACCACATGGCCCTCCTCCTCCTCCTCCACCACCACCACCACCACCTCCGGTGCTACTACTTCCACTAGTTCCACCACCAACTCCTCCTCCGCCGGTGGCGCTGATCCCACCGCCAGTACAACTACTAGGATTATTTGAGCTCATTTTCTTGGAGAATTCACTTCTTTTGGAACTTGATATAACATAATTTGAAGGGGTTCCAAAGAAGAAGAAGAAGAATAGAGGGAGTACTTACTAGGGTTTGGTTGGTGGTATTTGTTGGTATTAAATTTTTATTTTTATTTTAAAGTTTTGTTGGAGTGTGTATATTAGTGGAGAAGGGGGGGTGTTTTAAACACTAAATGAAGTCTTTAAAGCCACGCGATGAAGCAAACCCCATTTAGCTGCTTGCGTGAAGCAAACATGCGATAAGCCAACTGCCTTTTTATTTATCTTCCTTCCTCTCGTGAGCTTTGGCCTTTGCTACCTAGCATTAGCAACACCCCCTCATGTTTTTTCTTTTTCTTTTTCTTTTCTTTCTTCTAGCAATAATAATCTATTTTTCTTTTGGCTCTCTTTTTATACCACTTTTGATGTAATACAAGAAGAATACATCCAATCTTGCTTTATACTAGAAAGAAAAAACCATTGCTATATAACACAAACTTACAAAATAAGAGAATAGTTTTTGGAGAGAGAGAGAGAGAGAGAGAGAGATGTTGAAACGTGTCAATGGGAGTGTCTATATTAGCCTTTCTCTGCGTGTTTCAAGCTGCGTAGAGGGCAAAAGACGGCAACTATATCTCTCTTTTTCGACGTTGAAAAGGAATTCATTCTACCTCATCTTTTCATTCTTTTATAAAATTTTCATTTAAAAAATCCAATAAGAAACGGCTTTGTACGCTTTTTCTATACATAAGAGTTTGTTGGAATGACATAATTACCTAAAAAGCTACTTAATTGGTTTATTAGTATAAGATTTGTATATATATATTTAGGTGTATTTGTTTCTATATATTTCCTTTCTTTCCTAGAGTGTTAGTATAAGAATTAAGGAGTGTGAAAATTTTTAAGCTATACATGTGCTGATCTGTATTAAGTTTATGGTGAATTGGTGATTAATTATATATTAATGTTTCCATCAAACATGTCAATTTGTCGCGAAACTGAAAAGGAAAAGATGGGAAATCAAGAAGGGAAGGAAGAAAGTAACAATTTTGTATTAAAAATAACATTTGTAGCAAAATCATTATCATAGATTCTTGTCCATTGTCTAACCATATCTAGATTTGCTAAGTTGGTATTGCAGCACTTGAAATAATTCCATCAAAATGAAAAGATGGGGTGATATTGACAGCCATCCTTTTTTGTTTTTTATTTTAGATTTTCTCATTCAAGCTACTAAATAATTTGCTATTTATTTATCTTAATCCACTTTAAGTGAATTCCCATCGATTGTATTTTTCCTCTTGTAGCAAAATTGTGAATACGTGTGAAGATTAACCATAAAAACAATTTGTCCAGGAGGAACTTTATTGTTTTATTTAGCCGAATTGTCAATCATATCGTGTCAACAAATTAACCAAAATGTAGGTTTTCAAAAAAGAGTATATTCATAGATTTACCATTTTGGCTTCACTATCTATTCTTTCTCTAATGGGATCCATTTTTTCTTCCATTTAGTTGCAGTTTCTCATTCAAAAGAGCAAGATAAATTTCATCTATCTGTATATATTATAAGATGCATGAAAAGCTAAGGTTAAGTTGCGCTAGATGCGCGCTATTGACGTGCATGATTCTAAATATATGATTGATCTAATGATGAAGAATGTTTATCGATACGCATATGACTAGCTAGTTTAACTTTCTAAAACTTAGCCGGTTACTTCATTAATTTCATAAAAAGTCAATCATTCGTAGCATAAAAGCATTAAACTTTTAAGTGTTTGCTTGTGCAGAGAATCTTTATAGTATGTCTAAAGTCATGATCACCAAATGCCACTTACATGTAACTCCCTAACACAGCATGTATATTGATACTATATCCGGAGCTTAGTTCCGTGAGACTTATGCTTCGGCCGTCATGGATTATGCTCCGATCACGACCAACGCCTAGCGTACTGGGCTCGCCTAATAGAATTTTATGCAATTGTGTGTAATTAACATTGTAAATCCTCAAATTTTCTTAATAAATCGTTGACTATTTCAAATTACTTTTTTCTTAATCATAAATCATTAATTTGAGAGTATTTTATATCATAATTAAAATAAAAATCATTGCACGTTATCCACTAAGACTTCTATGATCGTAAATTTTAAATAAATCTTTCATTTAAAAGTATTTATTTATTAAATTTTGTTGTGTCTTTATTATATAATAGTCCATAATATTTTTTTATAATTATTTTCCTAAAAATTATTTTTTTCACGTTTACGAGATACAATACGTATTAATTTAATAGCTCAGTATTACCTAGTAACTATTTACAAATAATTAGTATCATGGTATAGTATGGTGAATTATATGTCACTTTATTAACTTGTTGAAACTTAAAAATAATTGATGCTAGAGAATCATATTTAAATTGTGAATTATATTTTTTTATATAAATTCTCTTTCAAATAGAAAACATATTAAATAAAAGGAATATTTTAAAAATATCAAATTATAATATCGAAATTCTTTCAAGATTCATTACTCCTTAATAGTTACATATAAGATTTTGCCTCGAATACATTACTTTTAATGTTTGAGTTGTAACGATGTTGCAGCTAATTTGCATATTATGATATATGTCATACTTTTCATATTAATCATAGTTGAATTATAATTTATAAATATTTTAAATAGATTATTTGTTATAATTTTGTGGTTTTAATATAATTTTATAATATCTTACAATTCTTGAAATTAGTAAAATTTAAAGATTCGTGGGACTTACGCCCCATATCTCAAGGCTTACGGGCCTTGTCAGAGGTAAAACGGCTTACCTCTGCCCTGCCTTTTTAAAACATTGGTTAAATCCGAAGTTTTATTATTCACGCTAAATTTGAAATGTGTTAGAGAATTTCTTGTAAAGTTATATGGCAAATAACTCAAACTGTTTCATTTTCGCTCAATTAATTTTCACTTCATTAATTGGTTGACTTAGCTTACAATGGAATGCAATTCTTTGGTTTAACTCGTAATTTGGACAAAGTGGTAGCTACTTTACAGCAATGACCACTTTTGTTCACTCTTAAACGATAGACGTACGTCACTTCAAAAAGTAAAATGATTAAGGCGATTAATTCTTGTATTAATCGTTTGTCTAGGACACTAATTTAAGAAACGATAAGTATGTTTGAGCAAATAAATGCTAAACCAATTAATAATAAGTTAATATGTCTCAATTGAACTTAATAAATTATAGACCAAATAAAACAAAACTCTTGTATACCGAGTCGTGTGTAGAAATATTGAATAGTGATCTTAATATGCTATGATTGACAAAATATGTAATATCATAAATGTATAATAAATGAAAGAAATGACAAAAGTAATAATGTAAAGGAATCGTCACCCAATGATGGTGTGCTTGAGTGTTTCCTTTCTCTGACGACGTGAAAATGTAAGCAATCAATATGGGTATAGGATCTTGAGATTTATGGATCAATATTGAACAACACGTGCTTTGAACAACTCTCTTTTGGTATTCTTCCCTCACTTTACAATATGTCTCAGTTCTCGAAAAGGCAGACCCCCTTTATTCCCTATCTCTTTCTATTTATAAGGGATATTTTCCAAAAAAAACCTAAAAATTAGCGTTACCACCTTATCTCAGCTGCCCGCTTCTAGTGCTGATGTCGTGGTCAATCCCGTCTTATGTCTTACTTCTCCGTTACTGTGGTTGCTAAATTTGGACCTATACAAAGTATATAACATCTAAACACTTACATAGCTTAGTGTATGTATCGGGTCAAATTTGGCCCTCAATGTCTCTACGGCGATGGGTACGCTCGTTGAGCATACGTCAACTAAAGCAAGGATACGACTTGGGCGTGGGGACAAAGGCGACGCCAGTTAAAATTCAGCGTCCTCACTAGGGGGACGTTGACTACTTTTTGTACTTTTATGATTATTTCGAGGAAGGTCTCCTGCTATATAAAGGAGACCTTCCTATTGTAAAGGGGATCATTATTATTCTCGAATAATACAACTCTCTGATTTTTTTCTACTCTCTCTCTATCTCTACATCTAACGAACACTTATTCTCGAGTTCATACGATTAGATCTACTACAATAATTTTATCTTTTCTATCTCTAGGTTTTATTATATTTGATTACGATTTACTCTCATTTATCTTTTGATTGTTTTTAACCTTACAAAGTATATTGATAACTTTTGAGCCAAATAATTTGGCACCGTCTGTGGGGACCTCGAGAACGAGTCCCAGTCCCGATCCCGAGGCATTAGCGGCATCGTCAGTGTAAAGAGTCCATAGGTCGGTGTTGGAGGAGGTACGACGTGCCTCCAGTTCCGCTTCTAGCAGTATTTCTGCGTTGAAATCAACTATAAAGTCGGCAAGTACTTGCGATTTGATGGCGGTTCTTGGGTGATATGGCTCGCTGAGCTCTATAGCCCATCTGGCGAGTCTGCCCAATAACTCAAGCTTGTGTAGGACACTTCTCAAGGGGAAGGTCGTTATTACTTTTATGGGGTTACACTGAAAATAGGGTCGAAGCTTTCGTGAAGCTACGACCAATGCCAGGGCTAACTTTTCAAGGTGTGGATACCGTGTTTCGGCGTCCACTAAGGTTTTGCTAATATAGTAAATAGGAGATTGTGTACCTTCATTTTTGCGAACCACGACTGCGCTGACGGCGACCTCGAAGACGGCCAGATATACCATCAGGGGCTCGCCTGGACTCGCTTTGGCCAGTAGTGGTGGTGAAGATAGGTATGCTTTCAATTTTCTCAAGGCTTCGACGCATTCCTCGTTCCATTGTAACCCGTTTTTTTTCTCAACACATTGAAAAATTTATGGCACCTGTCGGAGGACCGTGAGATGAATCTGGATAGGGCGGCTATTCGCCCCGTCAGCCTTTGTACTTGTTTTTTGCTATTCAGAATCTCAGGTATTGCATCTATCGCCTTGATCTGATCTGGGTTGACCTCGATGGCTCGCTGAGACACGAGAAATCCTAAAAATTTTCCCGAGGCTACGCCGAAGGTGCATTTCTCGGGGTTCAGCTTCATCCCGTACCTTCTCAATATTTCGAAGGCTTCTTTCAGATGGTCGATGTGGTCTTCTTTCTTTGTCGATTTCACCAGCATATCGTTGATATAGATTTCCATGGTCTTACCGAGCTATTCTTTGAACATTCTGGTGACCAGTCTTTGGTACGTAGCCCCCACATTTTTGAGCCCGAAGGGCATTACCTTGTAGCAATATGTCCCTTGGTGGGTGATGAAAGTTATTTTCTCCTGGTCCTCCTCGGCCATCATGATTTGATTCTAGCCGGAGTAGGCATCTAAGAAGCTCAACAGTTCATGTCCCACAGTGGTGTCAATCAATTGGTCGATGTGGGATAGTGGGAATGAATCCTTCGGGCATGCCTTGTTCAGATCAGTGAAATCCACACACATTCTCCATTTCCCATTTTTCTTTTTGACTATGACGACATTGGCGACCCACTGGGGGTACTTCGATTCTTTGATGGAACCGTTGGCCAGTAATTTGTCTACCTCCTCGCTGACCGCTTCATTGATATCAGCATTGAATTTCCTTCTCATCCGTTGCATGGGCGGGTGTAATAGATCGACGTTCAGCTTGTGGGTGGCGATGTCTCGCGGGATTCCCGGCATATCTGAATGGGAAAAAGCAAATAAATCTGCATGGTTAGTTAGGAATTCACGATACTTACTCGGATTGGTGAGGCCGTGCCCGATGTAGGCTTTCTTTGTGAGGCCGACGTCGTCAAATTGGACTGGGTCGAGATCTTCGACCATTGCTTTACAGTCTTCCACGACGTTGGGGTCTCTTCATGGCGTCCGTTGTCGGGTTGACTTTAGTCCCCGACACAGCTGATTGCTATGCTTCTGCACTCGCCCCTTTTAGCTATTTGGTGTGCGTGCAATCTTGAGCTATTTTGTAGCATTCCTGTGTGGTGCGCGGCTAGCTCGAATGCTGAATACCCCCCACGGGGTGGGGAATTTGATCGCTTGGTAAAAACTTGAAGGTACCGCTCGTATGGCATGTATCCATGGGCGTCCTATGATGACATTGTAGGCCATTTCCTGGTTCACCACGTGGAAAGTTGTTTCCAGCGTGACTCCTCCTGCTAAAACGGGTAGTGATATTTCTCCAGATGTCCGTTCCACTGCATTGTTAAAACCAGTTAGTGTTATGCAATGTGGTATTACCTTACCCCGAGTCCCATTTGTGTGAGGACCCTCGGGTGGATAATACAGGCGCCACTTTCGTCGTCAATCATGATTCTTTTAACATCCGTATCGGCAATACGTAAAGTGATAACTAAAGCATCGTAATGAGGGAAAGACAAACCGTCAGCATCGGACTTATCAAAGGTGATGCTATCTTCGAAGTCGTCATACCGTTCATGGGCGATGGTCCGTTTTAGTTTGTGCGTGGTGGCGAACTTGACGTGGTTGATTGCTGAGTCGTCGCCGCCTCCGACGATCATGTTTATCGTGCGTGCGGGGGAGGGCGGCTTCGGCGACCCATGTGATTATTCCTGTCCTCGTGCAAAGTTTATTTTCCCTTTGTCACTGAGTAATTCTCTCAGTTATCCCTGGTTCAGCATCCTGACCACCTCTTGCCGTAGGCCTATGCAGTCTTCGGTTTTGTGTCCCTGTTCCTGATGGAACTCATATAGGACGTTTGATTTCCTTGTGGTGGGTCTAATTTCATCTTCTGCGGCCACTGCACTTTGGTGCCCAACTTCTCCAGTGCGTACACTATTTCTGAAGGAGACACACAAAAGTTATGGACAGATAGTAAAGGAGGTGTACCTCTTTCATTTCGGAGTGGGGCGACGTATCGCTGCAGAGCATCCGTATGCCTTCGTGGTGGATGGGAGGATCTGGTGTATGGCTGGTGCCGGTCTTTGTTGGAGCGTGGGAGTTGTTCTCGCTGTCCTTCATTGCGTCGATCCCTCCTTGTCTCTAAGTATATCGTCGTTAGCCGCTGGGACAGCCCATTAAGATCATCCTCGTCTGCTCGTACTTCAGCGCAATAGGCGTTGTGGATTTCCTCCCATGTGGTAGGGGGATATTTCATGAGGCGGCTTAGTAGCTTCTTGGTTGCCCTCGAACCGTCCATGTTTAGCCCTTTCTTGAAAGCGGCGGCTGCCATACCTTCCGATACGTTTGGCAGACTCATCCTTACCCTGTTAAGCCTGGCTAGGAAGTCCCTGAGTCCTTCCCCTGCGGTTTGCCTGACGGCGAAGATGTCGTTGACCCTTGCTTGCACTTTCTTTGCTCCTGCATGGGCGGTGATGAACTTATCCGCCATTTCCTCGAACGTTGACATTGTCTTAGCTGGTAGCTGAGAGTACCACGTTAGGGCCGCTCCTGTCAACGTCTCACCAAACTTTTTCAGCAGCACCGATGGTACCTGCTCTTTTGATAGGTCGTTTCCCTTCACAGCAGTGACATAGTGGATCAAATGATCCTCGGGATCTGTGGGTCCGTCATATACCCTCAAGTAGGGTGGCATCTTGAAGGTTTTTCGGATAAAGTGAGGGGCAGCTTCTTCGGTATATGGTTGTTCGACGAACCTTCCCATGTCGTGTTTTGGTAGCAACTTGGGAGCACCGGGGATCTTGTCTACCCTCTCCTGATGCTCTTTCATTTGGACACGAAGCGCCTTATTTTCATTCTCCATTTCTTCCATCTTCTTTAGGATGGCTGTTAGCGTGCCATCGTTAGCCTGTGCTTCGATGGGTTTGTTATTTGCTCGTACAACCTCAGGTTCACCCATGGCAGCAGTGATGTTTACTGTTGGCATACGCCTGACGTTACTTTGTGGTGACTTCTCAACCAAGCCACTTAGAGTACTTGTTAGCCATTCTTCCAGCAGCTTCTTGACCACCGAGGGCGCTTTCTTAGCTGCAGATGTGGAAGCTCCTTTTTCATGCAAGATCGTCAGATCTTCAGATGGAGAAGGTGAGATCTCTGCACCTGGTGTGGTGCTAGGGGTTGCATTCAAGATACCCTCGTCATTGGCCTCGTTGAGAGGACCAAGGAGATTGGCTGTAACACCCTCTATTGCTTTCGATCTTGTGTTATTTTCGGCCATCTTTTCATGTGGTGTAGAGAATGGTAGTTGGTTGTTCTCTAGGTGGATACTATGATTTTGATTCTCGAAATTCCCACAGACGGTGCCAAATTGTCCCCACGGGCGAAATAATTCGCCAGTCCGTGCGGTGCCCTGAAATGACTAACAATGAGGCCGAGTCCGAAGCTGTTATTGCAGGTATAAAACTAGCCATCAAATATGGGGCTCGACGACTCGTTCTCCACTGCGACTCCCAACTCGTAGTGAACCAGGTCACTGGGACTTACCAAATTAAGGAGCAGAGATTACAAAGATATCAGTCAGAGATCCACAGATTAGTGACTGAGTTCGACGAGTGCCGTTTCGAACAAATCCCGAGGGCACAGAACGTTGAAGCAGATGGTTTGGCAAAATTGGCCGCAGCCACTAAAAACTTCAACAAAGAAAGCATGGTCACCCTTCTCCATTCAGCCATTGATCATACTGAGGTACTCTCTTTAAATTTGACTTGGGACTGGCGCAACCAATTTGTATCCTATATGCAGGAAGGTACACTCTCACTCGACAAAAAAGAAGCAAAGAAGCTCCGCGTACAGGCCGCCAGGTATTGCCTGATAAACCAAGAGCTCTACAAAAGGACATTTGGTGGACCCTTGGCCAAGTGCCTAAGGCCGCACCAAACAAGACCAGTACTCGAAGAGGTACACGAGGGTCACTGCGACGCTCATACAGGCAACCGTGCCCTTGTGTGGTGCATAATACGAGTCGGTTATTATTGTCCCACCATGAAGAAAGAGTCAGCAGAATACGTTCGCCAATGCGAACAATATCAAAAGTGTGCCCCCATGATACATCAACCAGGAGAGCTCCTCCACTCAGTCACTTCCCCATGGCCTTTCATCAAATGGGGAATGGACATAGTCGGTCCCCTACCAGCGGGACGAGGAAAGGTACGATTTCTATTAGTTTTAACTGACTACTTCTCCAAGTAGGTGGAGGCAGGTGCGTACGCCCAAATACGCGAACAGGAAGTCATTGCCTTCATATGGAAGAATATCATCTTCCGTTTCGGCAGCCCCAAGGAAATCGGCTGCGACAACGGACAGTTCGTCGACCAGAAGACGACGAAATTCTTCGACAAATGGCACATTAAGCGAATACTCTCCACGCCATAACATCCCGCCGCCAACGGCCAAGAAGAGTCTCCAGCTCAATTTTCCGAGCCAAAGCGGCCATCAGCTACTCATCAACCTGCTCCAGCTCGACCACCCTCCGTTTCAGTTGGGCCTTCGACTGCTCAAGTCCCTCACGAAACACCCGAAATTTTGGGTCCTGCTTAAGTAGGTCCGCCAGCGCCCGATGCTTGGCACGACACCACTGATACTTTTTCGCCATCTTATTAAAAGTGGCTGCCTTCCTTTGCACTCGCCGCTTCCTCTCTACCTCCAAAATGAGAGTCTAAAAAGGAGAAGAAAAAGGGGAAAATCAAGTCAGTATGCATCAAAGTTAGCCTTACGGCACACAAAGAAAACTGAAAACTACCTGCAAGGCCGCGCCAGCGAC
>MU785800.1:0-29619 GCA_026770625.1 Nicotiana glauca
GTCCGTGAGTAGCGAGACCTATGCAACCTAGAGCTCTGATACCAACTTGTCACGACCCGGATTTCCCACCATCGGTAGTCGTGATGGTGCCTACTATTGGAGCTAGGCAAGCCAAACACCTACACCTTTTGAACAACAACAACACAATAGTAATAGCAATAATAAACCTTTAAAGGAAAGCGGAAGTCTTTTATAACATGAGTAAATGAAAACCTAAAATTTGGAAGTTTAATATTCTACTACCCAAGACTGGAGTCACTATCTCACGGACTACTAATGAATACTACAAACAAGTCCAAATAAAAAGAATACATAATGCCTGTCTCGGTACAATGAAAACAAATAGAAATATAGAAAGAGACTTCGACATGCGAATGCCAGCTAGGCTACCTCGTAAGTCCCTGGGCTGAAGTCAGCTCCCACTCGACGTGCTACTGCTGTGGTCCAAAAGCTGCTCCGATACCGTGATCTGTGCAAAAAGCACAAAAGTATAGCATCTGCACAACCGACCCCATGTGCTGGTAAGTGCCTGGCCTAACCCCGGTAAAGTAGTGACGAGGCTAGACAGGACTACCGAATCAACCTGTGCAGTTCTATATATATTTATGCAATAAAAGTAAAGAATACCAAAACTAAATAGTTAAAAGAAAAAAAGGGGGAAGCATGCTATGGAGGAGTATAATTCGGATATAAAAGTCATCAACTTAAATAAGGAACAGGGCACAACGATAATTAACAGAAACAAGAAATCCAACAATTGCACGGCATCAACCTTCGTGCTTTTACTCTTGTCCTCACCCAAAGCAATCAAATAAAATACACGGCATCACCCTTCGTGCTTTCCTCACATAACTCTCATTTCATGGCACGGAATGATCCTTCGTGCAAATATAATCAAACAATGGCACGGAATGAACCTTCGTGCATAATATAATCAACAATGGCACGGAATGTCCCTTCGTGCATAATATAATCAACAATGTCATGGAATGACCCTTCGTGCAAATAAAATCAACAATGGCACGGAATGACCCTTCGTGCAAATAAAATCAACAATAGCATGGAATGACCCTTCGTGCAAATAAAATCAACAATGGAACGGAATGACCCTTCGTGCATCATCACTCTTCCTCACCCAAACAGCAATCACAACCAAATGGGTGAGGGAAATAAATAATAACAAGAAATGTCCCGGCAAGGGAAAACATAATTAAACAGCTAAATCGCGGCAAGGGAGCAATAACAACAACTTACACATCCCGACAAGGGAGATAATCACATCTCCTCCCAATTCTTTCATTTCTTACTCGATAGTATTTTATCGTTTGAGCCAACGCTCCAAAGAATTCATAATTAATCCTCAAACTTTTCACATTATGTAGAAAATTATTAATTAGCTTGGAAGAGTCCCAAAGGATACCAAAACAAGTACCAACAAAGACCCACGGTCATGCTAGATGCCGATGTATAGATACTCGTCACCATGCCTATACACTGTACTCGATCATTTAGCAAATAACAATTAATAATACTCTAATCGTATTCCCTCAAGCCAATGTTAGATCAAACACTTACCTCGGTCCAAAGAATAGCAATCAACTCTCCAATACCCCCTTTCCTCTAAAATCCAACTCCGAAACAATGGTATCTAGGCATAATTAATTCAATAATATCAATTAGGGCTCAACAACATAATCCCATAGCCTAGAAATGAGTTTTCTAGCATTCTTCCAAAAATACCAAAATTCGATACCGGGCCCACATGGTCCAAACACGAAGCTCGGACCGAAACCTAGTCACCCATAACTCCACGAGTTCAAATATATAATTTGTTTTAAGTTTCGACCCCAAATCGAGGTTGAATCACCCAAAATTCCCAAAACCCTAACTCTACCAAAGACCCTGAATTTCTACCTTGAATTCATGATTTAGGTCTAGGAAATTAGAAATTAATGAAGGAAATTGAAGAAAACAAGTTAAACAATGCTTACCCAAGAAGTTTTGATGAAGAAGTGATCTAAAATTCTCCCTAGGACTTTGGAGAAGGAAGAGCTCGTGAAGTGATATGTTTTTCCCGTCACTAGTTCTGTTTTTGACTTAAAAATTCGCTGGGCAAAATTGCCCTTCGCGTTCGCGGGAAAGGGACCGCGTTCGCGAAGGGTAGACTGGGAAATGCATCGCGTTCGCGATGGGAAGGCTGCGAATGCGAAGAGGAAAAAGCTGGGGGCCCAGGGACTGTTATACGCGAACGCGATACTTAGGTCGCGAACGCGATGAAGGGGGAAGGCTGAGCTACGCAAACGCGTGAGTGCAAGCGCGAATGCAATGAGAAAAATGAGGGCCAAGTCTTCTGAGTCAAATACTCAACGCGAACGCGATAAGGCAGATGCGAACGCAATGAAGGACGAAGTTGAAGCTTCGCGAACGCGATAGGCCTAACGCGAACGCGAAGAAGAAAATCACTGGGCACCTGCTGCAGATTTTTCTGCAATTTTCCTAAGTGCAAAATTGCCCCGAACACCTCCGAAAACACTCCCGAGCCCTCGGGGCTCCTAACCAATCACACACACTAACCCAATAACATCCTACGAACTTACTCGAGCGATCAAATCGCCAAAACAACATCAAAATCATTGAATCAAGCCTCAAACCTCATGATTTTTCTTCTAAACTTCATAAACTTTCAAACTTGGAACTCATAGTCCGAAACACGTCAAACGACGTCCGATTTCGATGAAACTTCACAGAAAGCGCTTAAACAATATATAAGACTTATACCGGGCGTCAGAACCAAAATACGAACCTGATACCATAGTCTTTTAATCAATTTCCATTTCCATTTTCCTTAACAATTTCAGAAAAATAATTTAACAGAAAAATTCTTTTACTCGGGTTCTAGACCTCGGATTTCGACTCCGGGCACATGCCCGAGTCCCATATTTTCTATGGACCTTTCGGGACCGTCAAATCACAGGTCCGGGTCTGTTTACCAAAAATGTTGACCGAAGTCAACTTTAATCATTAATATCAAAATTCTTCAAATTTTTCATAGATTTCACATATTTCAACATAAAAGTTTTCCGGCTACGCGCCCGAACTGTGCACGCAAATTGAGAAAATTAAAAATGAGGTTTTAAAGGCCTCGGAAGCGCGGAATAAGGGAGAAATCTGGTGATGACCCTTTGGATCGTCACATTTAAGGGGTAGTTCAGGGGGTATTTTGGGAAATTAAATTACTTGAATAATTGATTAAGGGCTATTGTATAATTAAAGTCTGTTAATGGACTGAATTGAGACAGTTTTTTAAGTGAGAATGAAAAGATAATAGACAACTGATAATGGAGATTGCACTTATGCTGATTTTAGGGGCTGAAATATGCACTATTGATTAAATCAAAAGGCACTAGGATTAAAAGTGGTGCAGTGGCTGATTATTTTAAAAGATAAGGTATAGTGGAAAATGCACTAATTCAATACCACTAAAAGAGGCCTGAAAATCCGGACAAAAAGGGGATTGGAAAAACTTATAAAAGAGGACAGTTTCTGAGAACAAGGGAGATTTTTTGAGAGCTGATAAAATCAGAAAATCAAAACAGCTGAAATTTGATCATTGTGCCATTGAGCTTTTTCTCTAATTTCTAAACTTTTTGATTTTTGAAAACACTTCCTGATTGATATGAGTTCAGAATGGGTTTAATTTGAGTTTGTAAAAGTCTTGGTTCGAAGTTGTGTGGGGTACCGTTCGTTTGAAAGTTTTCCTGGGCTGCTGCATCTCACTTTGTTGAATCAGATGAGTATTGGTTTGTTTTGGTCCAGTTGAGGTAAGATCTTTTGATAATTGGTTTCTATCGACATTGCTTGGTTTCGAGTTTGGTTCAATTGGTTTTTATCTTGGTCATCTCTGGGCGATTTTGCTGCTGAAACACTGTATTTGTTACTGTTGTGCTGTGTTTGTTGCGCCTCACCTCTTCATTGTCTTCTTATTCCTAGGTACACAATTATGTAACTCTATTGTTTCTAAAGTTTAGATTTGAAGAATGAAAGGGAAATCAGAAGTTCAAAGCCTAGTATCAATTTTATTCGTGATTCCTTTGTATTTATTTTGATACTGTGTTCTTCTAGTAGCTCGTTATCGTAGAATCAATTCGAATCTTGTGTGTGAAAAAAAATATTCAGTAAAAGGGTTTGTTCTCTTTCTCATTTCAACCAACACTTTATCTATCTTAGTTTTAATTTTGTTGTATGTCTGGAACGTGTATGTTGACTTTGTTATAAATTTTGATGATTTTGAACAATTCATAATTGTTCTA
This sequence comes from Nicotiana glauca, assembly GCA_026770625.1. NCBI lineage: Eukaryota > Viridiplantae > Streptophyta > Magnoliopsida > Solanales > Solanaceae > Nicotiana > Nicotiana glauca. The sequence continues at coordinate 4,311 of MU785800.1, forward strand.
CTGTTTCGTTGTTTGTTTAAGATTCTCTGGATTTGATTTACTGTGTTGAGTTTTGATCTGACACTTTATTTGGGTACAAATATGAGTTTGTTGGTAAGGTAATTGCTTTTTACCATTTCGGCATATCAAATATCTGTGGTTCAGTTGAGTTTATAGTCTAAATGATGGAAATATATGTGAATTACTATGTCTTATTTGCACTTGGGTCTTGATCGATTTTATTCACAATGTATCAATCGGCTTCGTGACTTGTTGTTCGTCAATGCAGCTTAACGTATTAAGAAATCTTTTCTACCCTTGTAATGATAATATCAGGCTTGGTACATAAATTCCAATTACTTCAATTTAAGATCCATTGTATGAATTTGGTATGTTGTACATATGAAACTTGATTATTTAGTTGTCCCAAGATATGTGAGGCATTTGTTGACTTTGATAAGTTAATTGAGATGCTTAATTTTAAAAAGAAATAGCTAGAATTTGTTACAGCTAGTAAGTCCTTATATTAAGAAAGGAAATGGTAGATTAAAATAAGTCTTCTTTTGCAGAAAACACTAAGAAATAGGCAACAACAGCCCTTGCTGTTGAACGTGCTACCTAGGATCAGCATTTAACTTTTAGACATATGCACAGCTTGTGTTCTCGCAGGGATTCGATCATGAGTCCCAGCGCTACAACTGCCAACATCTTAAATTTAGGCCTGTATTCTAAATGGTTGGTGCATCAGGATTTGGCTTTGGAAGCTGGGCTTAGTGTTTGCCCATTTCGCGTGCATTACAGTCTCTTCTCTATATTTAGTAGTTATTTCATGTCCTTGTATTATGTTAATGCTTACTAATATTTTATTGTTTCTTCTTCATTGAATCAGTAGTTAGAAATTAGTCTAATTGAGAAGATAGTGCTTTAATTAAAAGTGAGTAGTAGGATGGGTTAATTTCAGTTCACACAAAATAGGCCAAATAATACTTTTCATGTAGGCCCAAGATCTTTAAGACAAACAAAATGGCCCGTTAATAAATAATTAATTAACATCATAGTATGTTTTAGGCAATCCCCAGTTAAAATACGATTGCGGTTGCGTATACATTTCTATAACATGACCATAATCCTAAAATTAATTAGGAGTATGCGTTCGCGCAACTTCGCTCAATCTTTGCTTAATAATAAAATAGGTTACAAGCTTCTAATTATTTTCTTTAGTTCACATAAGTTCGTTAAAATCACATAGGGCCATCTTAGTAATTACATAAATTAGATATAAATTGACAAAATTCATAGCATATCCTTTAGGGCCATTTAAAACACTCGTGTGATTGCGTATACGTCCGCGTAACACAATTACACTTCTAAAAATACAACCGGAGTATGCGTTCGCGCAACTTTAGCCCAAACTTTCAAAATAATAATTAAGCATTATTAATTGTGGACACGTTCGTGTGACATAATTTTTGACGCACCAAATGGGCAGTTATACGTACGCGTAACCCGTTTCAAGATAATTTTCTAATTAAAAGCGGTAAAAGAAACAAATGCACATAGGTTTAAAATCAGTAATTAAATAATTTTAGTAAGCCAAGTATTATCAAAGCGACCATGCTAGAACCACGGAGCTCAGGAGTGCCTAACACCTTCTCTCGGGTTAACAGAATTCCTTACCGGGATTTTTGATTCGCAGACTGTAATAACAGAGTCATTTTTTTCTCGATTCAGGATTAACCGGTGACTTGAACACCATAAATCTCCCAAGTGGCGACTCTGATTTTTAAATAAAATAAAATCCATTTCGATTGACCTTTAATTGGAAAAACTCCATATTATTATACCCTTTCGGGGGTGTAGTAGGAAAAAGGAGGTGTGACAGCTCTGGCGACTCTGCTGGGGAAGAGAACCCAAAACTTTTTGGCTTGTTAGTATGATTTTTATTTGGCTTCATTATTGTTAATATTATTGTATTCTGTAAGACTTTTGTGCTAAATGTTATCTATTTATCGCTTGATACTATCTGAACTGTATATATAAACTGCTACGAAAGCCTCTTCTTTCTGAGTCTTCTAAATTTATGGTGCATACATGCGCGTGGCCCACTTTCTGTTAGAAGTCATACCAAATAGAGCGAGTTTGGGTCAAGTAACTAGGCCGGGCAGACTTTCGTGCTCCCGGTACGTTACCTCCACTTTGGCTCGAGCTGTCCTCTTGGGTAAGCCAGGTCTAGTACAACAAACCCAGGTTTTTAACCTAGAATAACTCAGCCTCATGCCGGATCCCTAGTAGGAATATTTGTTTGCATAATGTGCATTTGACTTTGGATTCTCAACACAGGGGTTGGGTCTGTCTAGGGCAGGTGTACCTAAAATGAAAAGACCATCCTGATGCATCTTGCTTGCTACTTGTGCATTTATTTGCTTCGGACAAGCATGCTGACCGGCCTTTGAAGTTTGGGAGAAATTGAAAAACAAGAAGAAAAAAAGAAGTAGAGAGAAATAACGGTGTAGAGGGTTAAGAAAGTTAATCACATGTTTTGAAAAAATCCAATGTCCAAATAACGTCAAAACTCTGTCGAATTTCTAAGAAAAAAAAGGAAAAAATGTTTTTGTTTTAAAAAAAAAAATCGTTTTATTTGCCAATGAAATAAAAATAAAAATAAAAAAGAAGAAAATAAAAATAGTCTTGTTTTCAAAATAGTTTATTTTATTTGAAAAAGAAAAAATGTCATTTGTTTTCGAAAATAGTCTGTTTTATTCGGCAGAACTACGTAAGTTTGATTCTTACCGGATGTGGGATATGTAGGCAACCCATATCAGGTTCAGCTATTTTGAAAAAATATTAGGGGTAAAAATGTCGTTGTTTTGACAAAGCTGAATATTTTTAGCAATAGTGATTATTTTGAGTCAAAATGAGTCTTGAGTTTTCTAAAAATAAAAAATAAATTTTAAATCACTCGCAGGTACAAAATGAGCACCATCCAGAACCCACCAGTCACAGATATAGATGAGATTCTATTACGGCTTCAGATGTAGTGGTATGATTTAGGAAAAAATGGTCAGGAATGGGTCACTAAGTATCTGGGAGCTCTCACAGATATCATGAAAGTTAAACCACGCAATGATTTGATTGAGGCACTAGTGACTTTTTGGGACCCTGTTCACAATGTCTTTCGCTTCTCTAATTTTGAGCTTACTCCCACTTTGGAAGAAATAACTGGATATTCCGGTTTTGACGGGAATCTGAGAAACCAGAATCTAATATTCCCAAGGGCTCCTTCTATACACCGATTCTTTGGTCTTCTAAATATCAGTAATCAAATCAGAAAGAGAAACATTGTCAATGGGTATTGTTCTTTCAACTTCCTATATTCGAGGTTCGGAAAGCTGGATGGGTTTGAAATTCATGAAAAGGGCCTTACCAACAAGCAAAACAAGGACACTTGGCAGATCCACCGTCGTTTCGCTTTCATCGTGGATTTTCTGGGAATTATGGTCTTCCCAAACAAAGAGCGGACGATTGATATTTGCATAGCCAGAGTCATATAAATCCTCACTATCAAAGAGCATCACACTCTTGCCCCGATCATTTTCTCAGACATTTATCGGGCATTGATTTTGTGTAAGTCCGGGGCAAAATTCTTTGAAGGATGCAATATTTTGTTGCAAATATGGTTGACTGAACATCTCCGATGTCACCCCAAGTTCATGTAATATGGTCCGAGCGGGGACAATTTCATTGAAAGTTATGAAGAAATAATAAAAGATTATAAATCTCCAGAAGGGATGGAAGCCTGGATATCCCACCTAAGATCTTTGGTTGCAAGTCAGATTGAGTGGACTTTGGGATGGCTCCCGGTAAAAGAAGTAATACATATGTCGGCCTTAAAGGGTTATTTGTTGTTGTTGGGTTTGAAAAGTGTCCAGCCATATGCACAACAGAGAGTGTTAAGACAGTTAGGGAGGCACCAAGTGGTGCCTAATGACTAAGATTTTAGCATGCAAGTGATTGAGCTACATCCCGAAGCCAAACTTCCCGAGGCTTTAATCCAGCAAATTTGGAATAATTGTCGATACTTGAAAGAGGATACCCGAGTTCCAGATACTGCGAAAGGTGAAATAGATCTGAGTTATGCCAGGTGGTTTGAGAAAAGGTCTCGTGTAGATGATGAGCCAGAACCCAATATCAAAAGGCCCATAAAAAGGCCGCATGTTCAAGCCTTTGATGATAAAATCCAAGAACGGTTGGCTTGGGGCGAAAAAGAAATGGGGTACAAAGCAACTATTCATGCATTAGAAGAAGCTTGAGGGACCTCAATTTTGAGAAGAGCTTACAAGTATAAGAAGCGGAAGGAGAAAAGAAGATTCTGATTTGCAAGAATAAAACTCTCCGTACTCAGTGTCAACAAATGAAGAAAGCCTCCGAAGCACCAGTGAGAAGTGGGAAAGATCAAAGAATCATTACTAACCTGATGGAAAAGATGCAAGATTATGACTCCATTTTGACAAAGATAGAAAAGGCGTTAGACAAAGCTAAAGAGAAAATCATACAGTTGAATGAGGAGGTTAAATCCAGTAAGGAGTGCCAAGTAATGATATTTGAAGAAGAAATGGCTCGATTCAAGGAACAGAAGGACCTTTGGATACGCTCAGAAGTTCAGCTCCATGCACAGTTGGAAGAAATGAAAAATTACCATAGAGAGCATCAACATGCAGATGTTGATAGGGAGAGAGCGCAAGCGAGACTCGAGCAAGCTAGACTTCGAGCTCAGTTAGAGGCGGCTTTAGATCGTGAGGGTCATATAAGAGATATAGACATCACTCGCCAACAGCAGTTACAAAACCAAGACCAGAATCTCCAGGACTTCAGAGCACAAATCCACGATTTGGCTGTTTACACTTCTCAAAGTTATGTGAATTGCCAAGGGATGGATTATGAGAGGTTTTTAGAGCATGCACCTACTTTTGCCCGTCATCTTGCAATGGATCTGGAGAGGATGTATCGTACACTAGGGGGTCAGCCGGGTCAAGCCCCACAGTGAGCAGATGTTCCAGTGATTGAAAATTTGTGGAGTGAAGCTTAGTCATAGTTGTTGGAATTTTTCATATAATAGTCATGTTTTAATTTGAATCCATGCTGAGTTTTTTTTAAGAAACCATTTTTTTAAAGTGTTGTCCAAATGTAATTTCCGTCCTTGTACTGTTTCATTTGTTAAAATAATAATTGTTTCCGCCAGAACTATGCACGGTTTGATTCATGTGGGGTCATGATACGTAGGCGATTCACATAAGATTCGACCACCGCTAAAAAGAAAGAAAAGAAAAGAAAAAGAAAAAATAAATAAAATAAAAGAGGGGCACAACTGTTAAAAGTCGGAATGACGCATGCAATCGAAGCGAATGGCATGATAGAAATGGTTAAACTGCCTAGGTGCATTGCATCCCAACGTGCGATTACCTATTTGTTAAACTCTAAAAAACTAACAAGTTTGTTGTTCTTCTAGAAATTTCAAGCAATTAGTTTACTTAGGACGTACTGGCACAACACAACTATCAGACCAGATCAAAGGGACCGATACCGGTAATAATGTCTATCCCTGATAGAGAAGGAAACATTGAGGTAGAAGAGGTAGACGTACAAGCAATGAAAGATGAGGTGTACAAATTGAAACAACAGATGGCCGAGATGTACCAAGCTTGGACCAGTGGTCAGGCAGCACCATCCTATCCTGCTAACCCCACTTTTCTCCCGACACCTGCCCAATCTCTGGAACGGCTTGTTTCGGATTCATCACTCAACTTTCCTATATATCAACAGCACCAGACAACCACCTCCCGGATGCCCCAAATGCCAAAAACAAACCCATACCCTCCACCACCAATTACCCCTATTTCCGTGGCACCTCCACCGGCCACACTCCACAGGCCTTCCAGTGAGCCTGTGTTCCAAACTCAGGATCGTCAATATTATCCTCCTGAACCCACCTTCAAAGCACCTGAACCTTATCCGTTCCCTTTTCAGCTTGACAATCCGGCAGCACCCGAAAAGCAGAACAAGAATCCAGAGCAGGAAGAAATGGTTTGGAAAGTAAAGATCCTAGAGCAATCTTTCCGGAATATGCAGGGTCTGGGTGGCCAAGTCAGCATGGCATATAAAGATTTATGTTTGTTTCCAGATGTTCAGCTGGGTTCTGTTGGAGAGAACAAGTCGCGAGGGTCGATCCCCCAGTGAAGGAAGGAGAGATGGTCGATTACTTTCTGCAAGCCTTAGAGCCAACTTACTTTGGTCACTTGGTGACAACAATTGGCAAATCGTTCAATGAGGTTGTGAAAATGGGCGGTATGATCAAAGAGGGACTCAAGTCCAATAAAATAATGAGTTACTCGGCAATCAAAGCCACCACTCAGGCTATCCAGAGCGGCACTGGAGGTGCGCTTGGGAAGAAGAGGAAAGAAGACATCGCAACGGTGGAGTCCAGAGCTTGGTTCGGACCTAGAGGCCCTTAACCCTACTACAACTAACCCCAACCCCACCAACAAAATTACTCCCATACTCCATATAGCCACCCACAGCACTACTACCCTCATCCCGAACACCATTTTTCTGCTTACCATGCTCAAGCATACAGCCAACCTCCACCTCACAACTAATGGCGTGCACCGGCCCCACAAAGTAACTACCCACCTCCAAGAGCATACATAATCCCCCTGGTACAGGTTTCCGTCCGAACCAAACCTTCAGGAATGACAGGGCGCATAAGCCAAAGACGTTCACTCCATTGGGAGAGTCCTACACTAATCTGTTCCACCGACTAAGCTAGCTGGGATTGTTGAATCCGGTTGAGGCTAAGTTGCCAAATCCCCTTCCGAGAAATCTTGACCACTCGGTGAATTGTGAATACTACTCAGGAGCCCCTGGACATGACACGGAGAAATGTTGGAGGTTGAAAACAGTTATTCAGGAGCTTATCGACACTCGTCGAATTGAGGTGCAAACCCCGGAAGGAACCAACATCAACCAGAACCCACTCCCAGCCCATCACGATACCAATATGATAGAGTTGGTACAGACAGAAGGAGAGTCTAAAAAACCCTCTCAAACTGTAATGACGATCAGGTCGAGTGAAAGCATGCCGGCAAAGAGGCCGATTATTGATACGCTGTTAATCAATGAGAAGGAGATGCACAGTGAACCAGTGATGGCGAAGGGGTACACAAGCAAAGTATTGGTAAAACGAGGAGAGGCAAAGGTGGTTATGCCGGGAGAAACAAACAAACCCGTCCTGATTGTAGAAGGCGCTCGCATAGATCCCGTCATCATCAAGCCAACAGTTCAGTTGCCGATGGTTGACAACAAAGCCATCCCATGGAACTATGATCGGGTGATAGTGACCTATAAGGGAAAAGAGGTCAAGGAAGAAGTTTGTGAGGTTCAGGGGCTAACTCGCTTGGGGAGGTGCTTTGCTCCCGCATAATTGAGAAAGGACAACCCAGCGGCAGCAAAGAAGCCAGGGACCGAGGAAGAAGCAGAAGAATTCTTAAAGAAAATGAAGTTGCAGGATTATTCCATCATAGATTAGCTAAAGAAGATGCCGGCTCAAATCTCATTACTTTCATTATTGATCCATTCTGATGAACATCGGCAGGCTTTGATGAAAATCCTGAATGAGGCCCTTGTACCTGACAAGATCTCCGTCAATCACTTGGAGAAAATTGCAAATAGGATATTTGAGGTAAATAGGGTCACCTTTGCCGACGATGAGTTACCCGAAGAAGGTACCGAGCATAATAGGGCCCTCTATCTTACAGTTAAATGCGAGGAATTTGTGGTTACCTGAGCTTTGGTTGACAATGGGTCTAGTGCGAACATTTGTCCCCTCTCTACATTGAACAAATTGAAAGTAGATAGCGACAGAATCTGCGAGAACAGCGTTTGCGTTCGGGGGTTCAACAGCGGGGGTAAAGAATCAGTTGGTGATATAGTGCTGGAATTAACAATTGGGCCTGTGGAATTCACCATGGAATTCCAAGTGTTAGATATGGCAGTCTCCTACAACCTTTTGTTGGGACGAACCTGGATTCATGCTGCAAAGGCGGTTCCATCTACCCTGCATCAAATGGTTAAGTTTGAGTGGGACCGACAAGAGATTGTGGTTCATGGCGAGGACAATCTGCGTTCCCAAAGTGACACCATTGTGCCCTTTGTTGAGCGGGCCATGGGTATACCAAGTTTTTGACACAGTGTCGATCAAGAAAATTTCGGAGGGGGAACACATTCCGAATGCAAGGATAACCTCCGCATACGTCATGGTAGCCTGTGAAATGTTGGGACACGGCTTTGTGCCCGGTAAAGGCTTGGGTGCATCTCTTCAAGGTATTGTACAGCCGGTATCCTTACCGAAAAATGTGGGAACCTTCGGTTTGGGGTTTAAACCTACAGTTACAGACATCCAAAGAGCTAAAAAGATGAAGCAAAAGGCATGGGTCCTTCCAAAGCCAATCCCGCGCCTGTCCAGATCTTTCGTCAGGCCTAGTATTAGAAAGCAACTGGCCTCAAAAGTTCCTGGGTCGTCGATTGGTGCAGATGGAGATCTGGATAAAGGATTCAAAAAGTTATTTGTCAAGGTTAACGTGATAGAAGCTGGGGAAGGGTACATCAAGGCAGATGTGCAGTTCGTAGGACCAAAGGCAAAGGTCAATAATTGGAGGGCTATTCCTCTTCCCACTCGGAGGGAGTTTTGGTAGTTGGCTATGATTTTCTTTCTTGTTTTTCTGGATTATTCCAGGGTTGTAATCCAGATTTCTTTTTATCTTTGTGGGCAAAACCTTGTTATCCTGTACTTCAATAAAATGAAAGTTTGTTTTTTCTTCATTCCTTATTTTATTTTATTTTAATGTTATTTTTCTTCTTTTCTGTACAATTCACTTTATACTGATCCTAATGACATGGAATGCATAAGGAATCCTCAACCCAATCTAGAAAATCAATCTGACTCCGAAATGATAGTGCAAGAAGTAGATTATGAGTCGGAATACGATAAGGATGAAGCCTTTGAAGATATTAATAGGGAGCTAAGTCAATTTGAAGAAAAACCTAGACCCAACTTAAATGACACGGAAGCCGTCAATCTAGGGGACGCGGATAACATCAGGGAAACTAAAATAAGTGTCCATATTGAACCAAACATCAGGGAAGAATTAATCAGAACACTTATTGAATTCAAAGACGTTTTTGCATGGTCATATGATGACATGTAGGGTCTAAGCACTGATTTAGTGGTTCACAAATTGCCCACTGACCTGGCATTCCCTCCTATCAAGCAAAAATTGAGGAAATTCAAAACTGATATGAGTGTGAAGATTAAGGAAGAGATAACCAAACAGCTGGAAGCAAAGGTTATCCGGGTCACTCGGTATCTTGATTGGTCGGCCAATGTAGTGCCGGTGTCGAAGAAGGACGGGAAAATCAGGGTGTGCGTTGATTATCGCAATCTGAACAAAGCTAGCCCAAAGGACAACTTTCCATTACCCAACATCCACATTTTGATCGATAATTGTGCCAAACGTGAAATTGGATCTTTCTGGATTGCTATGCTGGGTATCATCAGATTTTGATGGATGAATAAGATGCAGAGAAGACGGCATTCATCACGCCATAGGGAACTTATTGCTATAGAGTAATGCCATTTGGTCTGACGAACGCTAGGGCAACTTCATGAGGGCAAGGACTGATGTGTTTCATGATATGATACATAAAGAGATTAAGGTGTACGTGGATGATGTGATCATTAAATCAAAGCAGCATGCTAACCACATTGCAGATTTGAGGAAGTTCTTTCAGAGGCTCCGTAGGTACGATCTCAAACTCAACCCTGCCAAGTGTGCATTTGGTGTTCTATCCGGAAAGCTGTTGGGGTTCATAGGAAGTCGGCGAGGCATTGAGTTGGACCCATCAAAGTCAAAGCCATCCAAGAGTTGCCACACCCGAAGAATAAAACCAAAGTAATGAGTCTATTGGGAAGGTTGAACTATATCAGCAAGTTTATTGCTCAACTCACAGTAACTTGTGAACCCATTTTCAAGCTACTGAAGAAGGATGCTGCGGTCGAATGGACCAAAGAATGTCAGGAGGCATTTAACCAAATAAAAGGGTATTTGTCAAATCCACCTGTGTTGGTACCGTCGGAACCAGGGAGACCGTTGATTCTCTATTTAATGGTCCTGGAAAATTCATTTGACTGCGTACTGGGGCAACATGACGTCATCGGCAGAAAGGAGCAAGCCATCTACTATCTTAGTAAGAAGTTTACGGCTTATGAGGTTAAGTACACTCATCTGGAGAGGACGTGTTATGCCCTGACCTGGGTGGCACAAAAATTAAAACATTATCTGTCATCCTATACTACTTACCTCATTTCACACTTGGATCCGTTGAAGTATATTTTTCAAAAGCCTATGCCCACGGGGAGACTGGCGAAGTGGTAAATATTACTCACGGAGTTTGATATCATCTATGTGACAAGGACTGCAATAAAATTCCAAGCATTGACCGATCACTTGGCTGAGAATCCGGTCGATGAAGAATGTGAGCCATTGAGCACGTATTTTCCTGATGAAGAAGTGATGCATATCGATGAGTTGGAATTGACTGAAGAACGAGGATGTAAACTTTTCTTTGATGGAGCTGCAAATATGAAGGGAGTTGGAATAGGAGCAGTGCTTATTTCTGAAATAGGGCATCATTATCCTGTTACGGCTCAACTTCGATTTTATTGTACCAACAACATGGCTGAATATGAAGCATGCATTTTAGGGTTACGGTTAGCTGCAGACATGGATGTCCAGGACGTTCTGGTCTTGGGAGACTCGTACCTAGTGCCACAGAAGTCATGGGTGATCATTGGTCCGATGCTTCGGGCGAAACCAATTCCCAGGGTGTGACGGGAGGTGTGTACAGGGCCCGGGTACATATTCACCGCGGCATGCTGATCCGCGATTACTAGCGATTCCATACATCAGATTCAAGGAGAATGGGAAACACGGGATTTGAAACTCATACCGTATAGACAATGTTTGCATGATCTGTGTCAACGGTTTCGATCAGTGGAGTTTAGGCACATCCCAAGAGTTCATAATGAGGTTGCAGATGCTTTGGCTACCTTAGGATCAATGTTGAACCATCCAGATAAAATTCATGTGGATCTGTTGCATATTCAAGTTCGTGAACATCATGCTTATTGTAACATGATAGAGGAAGAACTAGATGGCGAACCATGGTTCCACGATATCAATGAGTACCTCAGGGCGGGGATATACCCGGTGCAGTCCACAGGAGATCAAAGGAGAGCCATTCGATGGTTGGCAAATGGATTTTTCCTTAGTGGAGGAGTGCTGTTCAAAAGAACATCGGACTTGGGATTGCTAAGATGAATAGACGCTAGTCAGGCCATGACAGTTATGGCAGAGGTACATTCTGGAGTTTGTGGACCACATATGAGCGGGTATGTATTGGCAAAGAATATTCTTCGAGCAGGATATTATTGGCTCACCATAGAGCGAGATTGTATAAGCTTCATGCGTAAGTGTCATCAGTGTCAGATACACGGAGATCTGATTCATTTTCCGCTGACAAAATTGCACATAATGACGACACCATAGTCCTTTGTTGCATGGGTCATGGATATCATTAGACCTATCGAGTCGGCAGCTTCCAACGTTCATAGGTTCATTCTGGTGGCCATCGACTATTTCACCAAGTGGGTTAAAGCTTAAACTTTCAAATCAGTAACCAAGAAAGCAGTGGTGGATTTTGTTCATTCCCATATCATCTGTAGATTTGGGATCCCAAAGGTGATCATCACGGATAATGGTGCTAATCTTAACAACAATTTGATGAAAGAAGTATGTCAACAGTTTAAGATTACACACCGTAATTCCACCCCGTATCGTCCCAAAGCGAATGGAGCGGTTGAGGCAGCCAACAAGAATATAAAGAAGATATTGAGGAAAATGGTAGAAGGGTCCAGACAATGGCATGAAAAGTTACCATTTGCATTGTTGGGTTATCGCACTACTATTCGTACTTTAGTAGGTGCAACTCCTTATTTGTTGGTATACAGAACTAAAGCAGTGATACCAGCAGAAGTAGAAATTTCGTCTCTTCGAATTGTTGCTGAGGCTGAGATTGATGATGATGAGTGGGTCAAAACCCGCTTGGAGAATTTGAGCTTAATTGATGAAAAAAGATTGGCAGCAGTATGTCATGGCCAATTGTATCAAAAGAGGATGGCGAGAGCATACAATAAGAAGGTGCGTCCCAGGAAGTTTGAAGTGGGGCAACAAGTGTTGAAACGAATCCTTCCGCATCAGGCCGAAGCAAAGGGCAAGTTCGCCCCGAATTGGCAAGGGCCGTTTATTGTGACCATAGTGTTATCCAATGGCGCTTTATGTTTGACAGATATTGAAGGAAGATGTATAGACATGGCCATCAATTCCGACGCAGTCAAGATATATTACGTATGATTTCTTTGATTGTAATTGTTGTTTGATTGTATTTGGCATTGTATCGGAGAATGAAATGATGGAGGCAATTTTTCTACTATCCAAACACTTTGACCTTTGTTTCCCCTTTTGAGCCTTATTTATTCTTTCATACCCCTCTCTTGGAATCAGTAATGAAATTGAAAAAAAAAAGAGAAAAGAAATAGTAACAAAAACAAAAGAAAAGTCACAAGAAAACAAAGGAATTGGGAACTACATTTGACCTGATTCCTCAAAGAGGATACGTAGGCAGCTTCACGGCTCGGTCATAGTAAAACAAAAATCAAGAGATCCCCAAGCAAGGAAAATTGGGGCAAAAGTTGTGTTTGTAATTTTGGAAAAGAAATTTGATTCCAAGAGTTGTAATTTTTACCCATCAAAATTGTTTCGAGCTTTTGATACCATTTTCTTTTAACCATCCACAAGAACCCATATTGATGTCCAAAGAAAGACCTCCCGATCAGTCTTCGAGAAGTGCCAAGTCAGGCAAATGGAAGCAAGGACAATAACACTCTGATCCCCAACAAAAAAGTAATAAAAATGAGAGAGTCTTATCGGTGAAAACCTTCACAGGCACCATAAGGCGACATAAGTTGAGAGAAATAATGAGAGAGTCTTATCGGTGAAAACCTTCACAGGCACCATAAGGCGACGAGAGTTGAGAGAAATGAGAGAGCCTTATTAGTGAAAACCCCTCGAAGGACACAACGAGGCGATAAGGAGTTAAAAAAGGGACAAATGAGATAAGTTTGATGGAAATGATCCGTCGAGGTATCAAGTAGAATGAAGATGTTGATTCGGAAAAAAGGGTTGGGTTGTAGAACCTTTGAAATGCAAGGCAAAGCCATCAGAAAATTGATAGACTGGGTTGATTAATCTGAAATGCATGACATGATCATTGGGATCAGTCATACCATTCAGATAAGTTCTCTTCTTTCTCTTCTCCTCAAACATTTGTTCAGAAAGATTTTTCTTTTATCTTTCTATCTTTTGAAGTCATCATTTTTCATTTCTTTTGGTTAAGATTTTCGATAGTAGTTTGTTTTGATAAATGAGAAGGATTTTCAGAGCTTACTACCAGTTTCCAATATGGTGCACTGCGAAATATGGATAGGAAAGGCCGAAGATAATGTGATGGGATGTAAAAGACGTTGTTGGAAGATCAAATGATGGATTGTTATAAGGTTTCGTGGAAAGTATGGAGTGAAAGTGGAAAACAACAGTTGAGAAGTTTGTAATTAAGGAATCGTCAAGAAGGTCGGAAGTTATCGGCCAAGTTTCAAGATGGTCGAACAACACAAAGCATGAAAAGGGGAAAAGGAAAACCATCCCCAGCAGGAATACCACAATCACACACCACACTTTAAACTAACAAAGTTTTCTTTGATTTGAAACAGGGGCAGGAAATGTTATTGATGGTAGAAAGACATGCAACAAGGAAGATTATCAAACTGGGGCAGAAAATTTTCTTTCATTTTGAAAATTTTCTTGAAGTTGGGTACCCATCTGAAGAACAGGGAAGTCAATTCAGGTTTTAAGGGGGAACAAGACAACATAAGTTTCGAAGAAGTTAGTTTTCAAAGGAGGTTAACACAAGTTTTAAGGAAAGCAGTTTCGAAGAAAGGCAACACAGTTTTAAGGAAAGTAATTTTGAAGATAATTCATAGTTTTGAAGGAAGATATGTCAAGTTTCAAAGGGAAATGGTACAAGAGGCAAGGGAAAACAATGTCAATAGAATACAGTTGTTGTTGAAGTTGGGAGCCCGCCCGAAGAACAGAGGCGTTATCGTTTTTAAGTTGTTGAGGTCAGGAGCCCGCCTGGAGAACAGTGGCATTATCATTTTAAGTTGCTGAGGTCAGATGCCCGCCTGAAGAACGGAATGGCATTTTATTTTAAATTGTAATTGAGGTCAGGTGCCCGCCTGAAGAACAGAATGGCATTTTATTTTTTGAGTTGTTCCTGAGGTCAGGTGCCCGCCTGAAGAACGGAATGACGTTTTATTTTAAATTGAAATTGAGGTCAGGTGCCCGCCTGAAGAACGGAATAGCATTTTATTTTTTGAGTTGTTTTTGAGGTCAGGTGCCTGCCTGAAGAACAGAATGGCATTTTATTATTTTTTAGTTGTTGTTGGAGTCAGGAGCCCGCCTGAAGAACAGAAAGGCATTATCTTTTTAAATTGCATTTGAAGTTTTAAATTATAGTTGAGGTCAGGTGCCGTCTGAAGAACGGAATGGTGTTTTTTAAGTTGTTGTTGAGGTCAGGTTCCCATCTGAAGAACGGAATGGCGTTTTACTTTAAGTTGTTGTTAAAATCAGGTGCCCGCCTGAAAAACGGAAAGGCATTATCTTTTTAAATTGCATTTGAAGTTTTAAATTATAGTTGAGGTCAGGTGCCTACCTGAAGAATGGAATGGCATTTTTTTTAAGTTGTTGTTGAGGTCAGGTGCCCGCCTGAAGAACGGAATGGCGTTTTATTTTTAAGATATTTTTGAGTTGTTGTTGAAGTCAGGAGCCCGCCTGGAGAACGTAGGCGTTATCTTTTTAAGTTGTTGAGGTCAGGAGCCCGCCTGGAGAATGGAGGCTTTAGCATTTTAAGTTGTTATTGAAGTCAGGAGCCCGCCTGGAGAACGAAGGCGTTATCGTGTTAAGTTGTTGTTAAGGTCAGGAGCCCGCCTGGAGAACGAAGGCATTATCATTTTAAGTTGTTATTAAAGTCAGGAGCCCGCTTGGAGAACGGAGGCATTATCATTTTAAGTATTGTTGAAGTCAGGAGCCCGCCTAGAGAACTAAGGTGTTATCTTTTTAAGTTGTTGTTGAAGTCAGGAGCCCGCCTGGAGAATGGAGGTGTTATTTTTAAGTTGTAGTTGAAGTCGGGAGCCCGCCCAAAGAACGGAGGCGTTACATTTTTAGTTGTTAAAGTCAGGAGCCCGCCTGGAGAACAGAGGAATACATTTCAGGTCAAGAAGTAAAGAGCCCGCCTGGAGAATAGAGGAATACATTTCAAGTCAAGAAGTCAGGAGCCCGCCTGGAGAACAGAAGAATACAATTAAAGTCAAGAAGTCAGGAGACCGCCTAGAGAACAGAGGAAGACGACAATGATCAAGAGAAAGCATTTAAAAGATCAGCAGTCAAGTATTCGTCTGAAGAAAGGAAGAACATATCAAGAAGACGATACAAGACAACAACAAAAGAATTGTTGCATGGAAATACAAGGCGACAAGGCAACAACGGTCACGGAGCAAGTTTGAGAATAAGTCTTTGTAATTCATAATCCATAGCTTAGCCTAGCTTCTTTATTTTTCTTTTAGCATGGTGTAATAAGGGGTCAGTAGTAGCAGCAGCAACAACAGTTCCATGGTAGTCCCAGATACCAAAATTTCCCGAACTACATTGACCTGATTCCCTTTTAGCCAGAGATATGTAGGAAATCTTTGAAGCAGAGGTTCGGTCAAATCTTTCAAAAATGCTTCACACGGATTACTCAAATGGGCAAAAATCGCTCGTATCCGCTCACTTTATATTTGCACGAAAACTCTTCATGTTTACGGGCAACGAGGGGCAACTGTGAGCACGTGATTTTTGCCCCATACGAACTACTCCCAAAGAAATCAAAACAAAAATTGTCTGTTTTATTGTGTGCATTTTTGTAATTTTTTCATGATATTTTTAGTAATTGTTTGCGTTTGTGTGTGCATGTTTATTTGTTTAAATTAATGGAATATACAAAAATATGTCGCATTTGTATTTAGGATTTATTAGGAGTAATTAAGTTTGTTTTACAAAAATGAAAAAAATCACAAAAATAATGTACTTCGCATTTTTAATATTTAATGTCCAAATTGTGTGATTTTATTTTTAATTGGTGTTTAATTTTGTGTGATAATTATTATTAAGAGTTAATTAATATTTAAGTTAATTTTAGTTTTGTAATTTAATCTAGGATTTTTTGTTTTAAATTAGGAAATAAAAAGAAAAAGAAACAGAAACAAATGAAAGAATAAAGAGAAAACTCGGACCAGGCCAATTTCTCCACAAGCCTAAATAATTTTTCCACAGGCCCAATCCAAACTCCCCTTTTTACCCGGTCCAATCGTTCAGCCCAAGAGACCATACCAAACGATGCCGTTTCATCGCAAATCAATCACAGCCGTCCAATTGATCATGATCCAACGGCTCAAAACGCACCCCTTAACCCGTTCCTGTTACCCAGTTCAAACCGACCCCCCACTTAACTAAAATGGCACCGTTCCTCTTTAGTGAATGGATCCAGGCCGTTGATCTCGTTTGATCAAACGGTCAGAATTTAATCCACACCCATGTATATGTACCTCAAACCATACCCGCCCCCCAAGACAAACCCCACCCTCATCGTCTCTAACACTCCAGAGACAGGCCCATCTCCCTCCGCCTTCACCCACCATGCTCCGCCCGTCGAAAATCTCCTCACGGCGGTTCCGGTGGTCCAAAGAACCCCAAAATTACACCATAGCTTCCCCCCAACCTCCCCATTCCAGTCCTCCAAACAACTTCCCTCGAATCCCAGCCAGTCGTTTTGAATATTCAATTGAAGAATCAGTCGAAACCCTAACTTGCCCAAACCCTCCGAGTTTTACACCACAGCCCCCTCACGACCTCCTTTGTCCAAATCCATGGTTGATTTCCCTCGAATCCCAACCCCCTCCTCGAATATCGATTTTGAGCTAAGAACCCTAGCGCTACCCTAAAAATCCCCGGTGGCGACGCCACCTCCAAACCGCCCCAAACTAACACCACTAAACCACCATCACCTAATCTCCCCAAATCCCTACCTAGCTCCCCTCAAAACCCTTTGAAACTCGTCAAATCTCAAATCAGAGATAAGACCTGAGTTTGACTAAACCCTAAAAGTCGATGGCTGAACGATGATTAAGACCAAAATGGACCTCGACCATGTGTTTTCACTTGAGAACACATGATCGAGACCCATTTCGGTCAAAATAAAAAGGTGGAAAGTCTAATACGGGTTCAACCTTTGGATGTAAGTATCTCAATTTTTATTCTTTCTGATTCTTCTACTACCTTCACCTTCTACTCCTTTTCTTTTCTTCTCCGAGAAGCTGTGATTGTCTATATTTTGATAGAAATTTCGATTAGCTTCAAATCTAGTTTCTTCATTCTAGTTTAGTTTATTTATTCATATTTATCTCTGTTAATTTTAGTTTTCATGGTCAAATTATTTGGTTTTTGTTTGTCTTGTTGTCTGATTTCTAGGTTTAGGTTAATTAGCTTCTGTATTAATTTTTAAATATCTGGAATTGACATTAGGTTATCAGGACTTCAGTTTCTAATTTAGACATATTGGTTTGAACACAATTGAAATCAGCATGTAATTTCCGTTTGATTCCTTGCTTAAAATGACTAGTGTATTTACTTCAAAATAAGGTATTCGTTGTTTGTTTTCACAAATACCAGTTTCAAGTTATTTAATTGTTGTCTGATGTCTGATTTCAGTTCCTGATAAGGTTATCTAGGTATTGAAATTGGCACCTTAATTCTGTTTGTCTAGGGTCTTGATAGAAGAATTGTGCACCTTAATTTGTAAATACATAGGACTGTAAGGATAATTTAAGGGGTAGTTCGGGGGATATTTTTGGGAATTAAATTACTCGAATAATTGATTAAGGGCTGCTGAATAATTAAAGTCTGTTAATGGACTGAATTGAGATAGTTTTTTAAGTGGGAATGAAAAGATAATAGATAACTGATAATGGAGATTGCACTTATGCTGATTTTAAGGGGCTGAAATAGGTACTATTAATTAAATCAAAAGGCACTAGGATTAAAAGTGGTGCAGTGGCTGATTATTTTAAAAGATAAGGTATAGTGAAAAATGCACTAATTCAATACCACTAAAAGAGGCCTAAAAATCTGGACAAAAAGGGGATTGGAAAAACTTATAAAAGAGGACAGTTTCTGAGAACAAGGGAGATTTTTTGAGAGCTGATAAAATCAGAAAATCAAAACATCTGAAATTTGATCATTGTGCCACTGAGCTTTTTCTCTAATTTCTAAAGTTTTTGAAATCTGAAAACACTTCCTGATTGATATGAGTTCATAATGGGTTTAATTTGAGTTTGTAAAAGTCTTGGTTCGAAGTTGTGTGGGGTACTGTTCGTTTGAAAGTTTTCCTGGGCTGCTGCACTCACTTTGTTGAATCAGATGAGTATTCGTTTGTTTTGGTCCAGTTGAGGTTAGATCTTTTGATAATCGGTTTCTATAGACATTGCTTGATTTCGAGTTTGGTTCAATTGGTTTTTATCTTGGTCATCTCTAGGTGATTTTGCTACTGAAACATTGTATTTGTTACTGTTGTGCTGTGTTTGTTGCACCTCACCTCTTCATTGTCTTCTTATTCCCAGGTACACAATTATGTAACTCTATTTGAAGAATGAAAGGGAAATCAGAAGTTCAAAGCCTAGTATCAATTTTATTCGTGATTCCTTTGTATTTCTTTTGATACTGTGTTCTTCTAGTAGCTTGTTATGGTAGAATCAATTCGAATCTCGCGTGTGAAAAAAATATTCAGCAAAAGGGTTTGTTCTCTTTCTCATTTCAACCAACACTTTATCTATCTTAGTTTTAATTTTGTTGTATTTTTGGAACGTGTATGTTGACTCTGTTATAAATTTTGATGATTTTGAACAGTTCATAATTGTTCTACTGTTTCGTTGTTTGTTTAAGATTCTCTGGATTTGATTTACTGTGTTGAGTTTTCATCTGACACTTTATTTGAGTACAAATATGAGTTTGTTGGTAAGGTAATTACTTTTTACTATTTCGGCATATCAAATATCTGTGGTTCAGTTGAGTTTATTGTCTAAAAGATGGAAATATATGTGAATTACTATGTCTTATTTGCACTTGGGTCTTGATCGATTTTATTCACAATGTATCAATCGGCTTCGTGGCTCGTTGTTCGTCAATGCAGCTTAATGTATTAAGTAATCTTTTCTACCGTTGTAATGATAATATCAGGCTTGGTACATAAATTCCAATTACTTCAATTTAAGATCCATTGTATGAATTTGGTATGTTGTACATATGAAACTTGATTATTTAGTTGTCCCAAGATATGTGAGGCATTTGTTGACTTTGATAAGTTAATTGAGATGCTTAATTTTAAAAAGAAATAGCTAGATTTTGTTACAGCTAGTATGTCCTTATATTAAGGAAGGAAATGGTAGATTAAAATAAGTCTTCTTTTGCTGAAAACACTAAAAAATAAGCAACAACAGCCCTTGTTGTTGAACGTGCTCCCTAGGATCAGCGTTTAACTTTTAGACATATGCACAGCTTGTGTTCTCGCAGGGATTCGATCATGAGTCCCAGCGCTACAACTGCCAACATCTTAAATTTGGGCCTGTATTCTAAATGGTTGATGCATCAGAATTTGGCTTTGGAGGCTGGGCTTAGTGTTGGCCTATTTCGCGTGCATTACAGTCTCTTCTCTATATTTAGTAGTTATTTCATGTCCTTGTATTATGTTAATGCTTACTAATGTTTTATTGTTTCTTCTTCATTGAATCAGTAGTTAGAAATTAGTCTAATTGAGAAGATAGTGCTTTAATTAAAAGTGAGCAGTAGGATGGGTTAATTTCAGTTCACACAAAATAGGCCAAATAATACTTTTCATGTAGGCCCAAGATCTTTAAGACAAACAAAATGGCCCGTTAATAAATAATTAATTAACATCATAGTATGTTTTAGGCAATCCCCAGTTAAAATACGATTGCGGTTGCGTATACGTTTGTGTAACATGCCCATCATCCTAAAATTAATTTGGAGTATGCGTTCGCGCAACTTCGCTCAATCTTTGCTTAATAATAAAATAGGTTACAAGCTTCTAATTATTTTCTTTAGTTCACATAAGTTCGTTAAAATCACATAGGGTCATCTTAGTAATTACATAAATTAGATATAAATTGACAAAATTCATAGCATATACTTTAGGGCCGTTTAAAACACTCGTGTGATTGCGTATACGTCCGCGTAACACAATTACACTTCTAAAAATATAACCGGAGTATGCGTTCGCGCAACTTTAGCCCAAACTTTCCCAATAATAATTAAGCATTATTAATTGTGGACACGTTCGCGTGACATAATTTTTGACGTACCAAACGGGCGGGTATACGTACGCGTAATCCGTTTTAAGATAATTTTCTAATTAAAAGCGATAAAAGAAACAAATGCACATAGGTTTAAAATCAGTAATTAAATAATTTTAGTAAGCCAAGTATTATCAAAGACCGTGCTAGAACCACGGAACTCGGGAGTGCCTAACACCTTTTTCCGGATTAATAGAATTCCTTACCCGGATTTCTAATTCGCAGACTGTAATAACAGAGTTATTTTTTTTCTCGATTCAAGATTTAAACTGGTGACTTGCGATACCATAAATCTCCCAAGTGGCGACTCTGATTTTTAAATAAAATAAATTCCGTTTCGATTGTCCTTTAATTGGAAAACTCCATATTATTATACCCTTTCGGGGGTGTAGTAAAAAAAAGAAGGTGTGACACAAGTCATAATACCTAAAGTGAAGCTACTCAAGGTCTTAAACCGACGAACAATGCGCCAGAGCTCAAAACGACATGTCGGATCGTTACATTAGCAACATATAAAGCAAGTGACTCAACACACAACAGATGTGTGACTTTTCTTTGAAAAAGAAGACGTCAATAATATTGAAGACAATGTTGCTTGTTTATCTTAATTGGAAGAAGGATTTATTAAAGGTGACAACATAAAGCACATTTTACCAAAGTTTTTTACAGACATGAACTTCAACAGATTGGTGATATAGATGTTCAACAATTTTATTTGATTGATAATTTGGTGGATTTGTTAAATTAATTATTACCAACCCCAACATTTGAGAAGATGGTATACAGGATTGGAAGCATCATTTCCGAAAAGTAAAGTGATATTTTCATCAGAGGGAGTAAGATACACGATGCACTCATTTTTTCTTAGCTGAGGTTTTATCTCAATGTGTTTTCCTAGCAAGATTTTTAATGAGGCAGCAAACGATGCGTATTACAAGAATTTGTATACTACGCTTCTTATCCAACGTATTGAACTCGTTTATTCCACTCGCTCCCTAACTCTAAGAGCAACTCCTCTTTTATTCCTTCACTAAGAGTTTTTTCTCACGTGGTTTTTTCTTAGTAAAGTTTTAACAAGGCACATTATCTATAGATATCCAATGGAGAGTTCTATGAAATATTTTATTATATAGTGGATGTCTATAACTCCTAAAGAAGTTACTCCCACTACCCTTCTCCATTAAACTCCCACTAGTTCTTACCATTATAGTTAGAACTCTCACACCTCCATGTTCTCAATAGTTAATATACCTGTTCATGACATCCCTTTGTATTACCTAAATATCATCCTATAAATAAAAGGTTTGGACATCACGTTCTATACACTTAAATACATGAAATAGATAAGTACCTTTCATCTCTTATCTATTTCTCCCTATATCTCTTAAATTTTTTTTTATTTTTTTTTTGTAAGTTTCATAACATCTACTATAATCTTTCTGACTTATGAGTCCAGTCGAAGTAAAAATTCTACTAATAAGTTACTACCTATTATGGACCACGTATCCTAATCGAAGAAGATTGGTTAGCTAGGAAAAAATTATTTTGTGTTTCGTACAATTGATATTAGTTGTATGAGACAACTTTTTTATCTTAAAAATTGTGGACCCAAATTTCTGTAGACCGAGAAGTATAAGATTGAAGTCCACAAATATGTGAGATAAAAAGAAGTCTCATGCAACTAATATTAGTTGTATGAGATACAAATTAAAATAAAATTTCTATCATTAAAGTAAGTGGTGACGTAGTCCCCACTAGAAACCAATGCCTTTGAAAGTTCAATGATTATTACTATGTATATGTCTCACTCCAATCTGCAACATTAATATTTCCTCCAATCTTGTCTTACATTTTGTGCGCGTGGGAGCAAAGAACAGAAGTACAGCCTCTCTTTTTTGTTTTTCAAATGTCAGGACCTCAATGTGTCAAGAATCCACCAAGTCTCAACTCAGCTTCTGGATCTGGGAATATACAAGATATTGGAGGGCTCAACAGCTATGTTACTGGACCTCTTGACTCCAAGCTTGCCATTCTTCTCATTTCTGATGTATTTGGTAAACATCAACTTTTTCTTGATATATACTGAGTAGTATATAGTTACTACTAGTGTTTACTGTTTTTTTCCCCTAATAAGATAATATTAGTTGATTGAATCCTCTCCAGTAGCTATAAAGAAATATTGGAGCCTTTCCCTATTAGTGGAGAAGCATTCTAAGCCAGCTTGTTTATCTTTTCAAAAATAAAGATGGCAACTTGTTGGTTTATTTAGCTATTAATTCTTATCTGTGTAATTGGTTTTGTAGGATATGAAGCTCCACTTTTGAGGTAAATACTGGCTGAGATTTATACTTTTCTTTTTTTTAGATTTTCATGTGAGCGTCCAATCCAAAACCTCAAGAAACCTTGAGGAAATGAGTGGGATTAAGTCGATTGCGTATTGTTATACCGTGAGTGAGTTTAAGTCTTTTGGAAATCTTACATAACCAATGAGGGGTAAGTGTTGTATTCTCTAGTTTTTTTTTTTAAAACCCCTCCAAAATTAGGAGTATGTATAGGTGTTTCCACACTTGCCCCGCTGACTCGAATCCAGGATCTAACGGTCGTAGGTGGAAGTGCTTACCGACTGAGCAAACCTCACTTGTTCCGTATTCTCTAGTTAGAGTAACAATCATAAGGATAAATAAACCTTTTGACTTCCATAAATCGGATGATACCTCAATATTGTGCTTCTGTTTGGGTAATTTAGGAAGCTAGCAGATAAAGTTGCAGCTGCAGGGTACTTGGTGCTTGTTCCTGATTTCTTCTATGGTGAACCTCTAGACCTCGAGAAACATGACATACAGACATGGTTGAAAGATCATGGCGCGGTTAGTCTCATTCTATGTAAACTTCTTTATTTCAAAGAACATGAAGGAATTCATGAATAAAGATGCCAATTGCTGCAACAGTTGAAACTATTTACTTAACTTTGCAGAAATGCGAATATTGATGAATCTGTAATAGTAATGTGTCTTGGAGATAAATAGCTTTTGTGTATAAGTTAAGGTATTTTTTTTAAGGACATTGACTTGGTTCTTACATCTTTTAGGACAAAGGATGTGAAGATGCTAAAGCAGTGGTTGAATCTTTGAAAAGTAAAGGTGTTTCTTCCATAGGAGCAGCAGGCTTTTGCTGGGGAGGTGAGACAAATGTGTCTTTCTATCTATTCTGAAATATAATACATTTCCTGTTTTTACGTATCTTTAGCTAGAAAGGGAGATTCATGGACTTGTTATTTTGCTTCAGGAATGGTAGTTTCTAAATTGGCAAAACATGAGAATAGTATTGGGGCTGCAGTTATCTTGCATCCTGGTCCTATAACAGTTGATGAGATAAATGGTAAATTTATAGATGTCTCATTTCTCCTCTATAGTTATATAGAGCTTATAAATAATGTTGTATTTTTCAGAGGTAAAAGTTCCAACTGCAATATTAGCAGCTGAGCATGACCATATATTTCCGCCTGACCAAGCGAAGCAGCTAGGCGATGCTTTATCTGCAAAATCCGAGGTAATGTGGTATCTCTTAAAGCATTTAGGTTTGTTAAATGGGTTGAAGAAGATCACTATATGCAATAGGTTAACTACATTACAATAAAGA
This sequence comes from Nicotiana glauca, assembly GCA_026770625.1. Taxonomy (NCBI): domain Eukaryota; kingdom Viridiplantae; phylum Streptophyta; class Magnoliopsida; order Solanales; family Solanaceae; genus Nicotiana; species Nicotiana glauca. The sequence goes on from MU785800.1 coordinate 28,618, forward strand.
ATGGTAGAATAGGATAATTTGTCATCAGCACTGATCACGCCCAACTATGCCTTATAAAAAGGACAATGCGGTCGTTGCAAATATAATCCGGTTTACAAGTCCGGAGTCGAATCCCACAGAGAACTAAGGTTTAGCTACAGCTGTTCACTATCACTAAGAAGACAAGCTTGAACAATTTCTAACTTATAGATATTTAGATTCTTGTGTTTAAATAATTAACTAACAAATTAAAATACTAAATTAACAACTAAATATACTAAGGGTTAGAGACAAGATTAAGGAGGTCTAGAGTTATGATTTCCCCAATTGTCGGAATTCTTCCTGCTATGTCTTCTATAATTTCGCCTAAGTATTCTCTACCAATCATGAGCACTCTTATTACCGTAACTCTCTCCCGAGCAATTACAATAATTTACTAGACGCACTCTCCCGAGCTACGCTAGCTGGCTTTTAATACAGCTCACTTCAGATCGCACCCAAGGCTTCGTTATTCCTAATCCCGCCTTTAAACCCTCGGTTATTGATCTCTCATATACTCTGGGAGTGGTGTTGTTCAACAATTACCTAAATATGCACTCTCTCCCGAGCAATGCATACTAAATAGGCACGGCTAATTGAGAGCTCTTCAACCAACCACAATATAAACGTAGTTGAACAAATAGAGAAAAGCTATGGCTCAATTATATAAAAACATAACAAGAATTTATCCTACAAAAGGTTCTATCAAAACCCTAGATAACAAATTAGCTATTCATAATAGTATGTAAAACTACAATACTAAAAGTCATAACCAACAATGAAAAATAGGAAGAGGAAGGAAAAACTTGTAGAAGAATTATCCGCCTTGCTCCCAATGTTTTCTTTGCCTCCTTAGGTCAAATCTATGTCAAAAATATGTCTCCTCCTAAAAAATAACGTTTTTCCATGTATATATACCAAGTAGGGTCGGGCCCAAACACTTATACCTTCTCCTACGCGAAAAAGGACAAGTTTTAGGCCTGG
>MU785800.1:33914-46650 GCA_026770625.1 Nicotiana glauca
AATCACACCTACAAGGCATAAAACACACAATTAGTGCAAAACACTAGCGATTAAAGCACAAACTCAACTAAAGTGCATTAAATTAGAGTGTAATAATCGACTAAAACACGTAATTATAGCCTATCATCAAGCACTTTCCCATTGACATAGTTCAATATCAAAAAAGGATGAAATATATATTGAAATCATGTGTGTTACCTATTGTGCAGATTGAGAGCTTTGTGAAGATATTTCCTGGAGTTCAACATGGATGGACAGTTCGATACAACGTTGAGGATGAATCGGCTGTCAAAGCTGCAGAAGAGTCTCACTCAGATATGTTAAACTGGTTTATCAAGTTCATCAAGTGAACAAGAAAGAACTAGAATTGAAACGTCATTTTCAGGAAAGGAGATTTTAATAAACTGAGAATATATCACAATCATAAAGTACACTGTATTTGCTGATATGGATCATGTTTGTTAGGTTTTAACTTATGATGCATATTTCTCTCAAACGCGCTTTTATGTCTAAAAATCAAAGAGCGTTCTAGTGAACATCATGCGCTTTGTCACACAACATTCCTTAGAGAAAGAGTCAAAGGCGGACAGTGGCTAGGAGAGAGAAATGAAGATTCGTTAATTCAGAATAAATAGGCTCGCTCGTTTCCTTGTTTTTGTTTCAGTTGCATTCTATTATCACATTCTGTTTTGCAAGATTAGAAAATCAAAATTCACATAATCAAGATCTTTTAAAAACTTTTGAAAAGAGCATGCCTCTTTAAATTAGTTGAACTGTTATAAAACAATAAAAGAAGAAGAGTATTGCAGAGCAAAGTAGAGAGAGGGAATTCTTATTGATATGAGATGAATTACAATAAAATAAAACTCTCTATTTATAAGGAGAGGTTGACTTAGTTACCAAGTAATAAACCCTAGAATCTCTTTAAATATGGACATTCACCATAAATAGAATTCTATTTATAACATTCCCCCTGAATGTCTATTCAACAGGTAATGTGCCTCATTAAAACTTTAACTAAAATAAAACCCAGTGGGGAAAAAATTCTATAGAAGGAGAAAGAATACACATATCTACAATACGCCTTTTGGTTGCCTCGTTAAAAACCTTGCAAGGAAAACCCAGTGGGACAAAACCTTGTAAGGGAAAAAGAGTGCAACGCGCATTAACTCCCCCTGATGAGAGCATCAATTCACATCCTTTGAGCCTTCACATCCCAATCTTGTGCACTAGCTTCTTGAAGGTTGAGGTCGACAAAGATTTTATATCAGTTTCAATATATTTTCATAATGACATAACATAAAGATTTATTCATTCATATATGCAGGTACCTGAATCTCTCATGAGATATTATGAAGTGTTATGTCATGTGATCTTCTAGATCACTTGCCTCCTTTATTATGATCATTTTGATCATTTGTTCACCTTCTTTATCAAGAAGTTTATTTGAAACCGATTGTCTATACGCTTTAAGTTTACGATAGACTTTGTCCTTCTGGGACTTAATATGAGCATTTGCAATGAGAATATAGTTACTTTCTTTGGATCAACAAATGCGTTTGCCATGGTTTGCAATAAATTGCACATGAATTATCCTTTTATGAACTTCAAGTTCATATTATTTTATACGAGGATCTAGACATATAAATGATAATTCATTCCATGTAACTTTTTCTCAACAGTTGTATCTTGTCTCCCCCTCATGTTAGAAAAAACTAACTTGTTGCCTCAACTTTGAGAACCCATCTTTGTGCTTTATGGTGTTAATCAAAATATACACCGCACATCAACAATAATAAGATGGAATTATTTGGTTCCTGACCATGAACCACTTGTAAGGGGAAAAAATAATATACTTTCGTATATAACGTATATCAAACTGATATACAAAATTTTGTTCTCATAAGCAATTGCTTAGCTATTAAGTGGAGCCACTCAATAAATCATTTTGCTTAACCAGTTGTGATGTAGACCAACTTATCAAGATGAACTTCTTGAATAGAAAATCTGGAATATGTTCTAAATTAAATTATTGAGCAAGTTACCTCGCAAATACCATATTGCGGGTTAATAATAATCGCATATGCAACCATCTCATAGATGCATCTTATGTGGTATACATGGCAGGTGAATAGGCCCCTATTCACTTTTGATATTTTCAGCATTCATGGGATTCAATCCCAACTTTAGTTGGTCAATTGATTAATGAGAACAAGCAATATAAGAGAACTCGTAAAGAACTTTCTAGTTCTTTAATATTTACCCATGTGAATTCTCTATTATTTTTGCACATCATACTTAATTTGATATGGCTAAACTAATTATGCCAACTGAATAAATTATCAATTTTGATAAACTTCAGATTTACACCATGACGTGTGCAATTATCAATAAACTCCAAGTTTATTATGATATGGGTTTTTATATCAATAAACATCCACTTTATGGTGGTATTATTTTATTTGTGTAGTACAAACTGGAGAATAAAGCGGGTAGCTTTTCACATATATATTCCCCAGCTACAAGTTGTAGTAATAGAAGATATTAAATTTTTCCTTTATTTATCGTCTCAATATAATCAATCGCTTTCGCGTATACTTTGGAAACTGAATAAGTTTCTTTGAGACTTACTACAACAAAATACCTTATTGATAATCAATTGTGTTTCTCCAAAATAGTAATCAATTGTGTTTCTACAAAATAGTAATAATTAGCTCTTCTAGAGCTTTCAATTAATTTTGTACTATCACATATTCATCAACATCCATATGGTGAATATTTTTTTTAAGGAAAAAGTTATACCATTATGGTCATGGTCAAAATTATATGCAAGATCTGTTTCTTGTATTACCGTTGACTTTTAATAATTACATTGCCAAAATATTTAGCGTATAATAGGTACGTGACCAATGACCATTCATGTCATAATAATGATATTATTTTCTTATATCATATCAAACCTCCTTTTAGAGGTGAGTGTAGTATATTCACTACCACTAGCACATTCATATTTTTCCAAAAATGAATATGTATTCATAAATCAGATGTTGTCACATTGACATTATGAATGGACCATAATCATCTATATGTGCTTTATAAAATCTCATATCAAATCGATGACAAATATTACTTTCACAAAGTGAAGAATTATTTAGACAATTCTTATTGTTCTCATTACCAAAATGATGATGATTATAATTTCGCCTATTGCTACGTCCACATCCATTGATACATTCATAGTAATAATTTTGTCTTTTTTCAGAGTTATCACATACTGCTATCACATTCTCTTAAGGGAATGAGAATGGAGCAAATTCAATGGGACGAGTTTTCAATAGTTTGCCCACAATCATATATGAATTTGATCATGGCAAGGCATAAAAATTTTACCACTTCAGGTGGTTGTAATTTCTTACAAACTCCATTAGAGTTATAATCAAACTTTGTTGTCTTTGCTTGCATATAAAATCAAATTATGGAATTTCAAGAATTTAAAAGAGAAAAATAAAGTAAAATACTTATCTTAAATCAAGAATTTAATCATGAAGGAAGTTCATAGAACAATTGATAATCATTATGCTCAACACCAAAGCTTCTATTCAATTAGTTAGAGTCTCGTACTGATAACGTATTTTAAAACAATAAAAGAAGAAGAAGAGCATTGCAGAGCAAAGTAGAAAGAGAGGGAATTCTTATTGATATGGATGAATTACAATGAAATAGTTACCTCTATTTATAAGGAGAAGTTGACTTAGCCACCAAATAATAAACCCTAGAATCTCTCTAAATATGGACATTCACCACAAATAGAATTCTATTTATAGCAGAACAATATTTTTACTCATTGGAATCCTACAACCAACCAGAGGCAAAGCTAGGTGGGTGGAAGGGGGTTCAGTTGTACCCATTTCACCGGTACATTGTATCTCTAAGGTTAAATTTATTTTTATATATATGAGCAACCCGGTGCATTAAGATTTTGCTATCGCGAGGTCCCAGTATGAACGCGGAATAATTCATGATTGAACTACCATTTTTTATCCTTCATGAGTTTAATCTAGCTAGAAAAATAAAAGGAACGAGCAAAGATGGAAAAAAAAAAATTTAAAAAAAAGTTCATTTCTTTCTCTGTTGTGTAAAATAGAAATCACACAAAAAGAACAAAGCAAGAGAAGAAAGTAAAGCATTTTCTATTGGACTAACTATATGTGTGATGTCCAAGCAAGAGCAGATCTTATAATCTCTTTTATTATTATCTCACTTCCATTTTCAACCTAACACCCTTTTTTGACTAATTCCTGTTATTAATTTGTATTAACTATAATATTATGAAACAGTAAATTTCTGTAACACAAAAAACAAACAAGAAAAACAGAAGTAAGCAGAAACTGGAAATAGTTAGAAACCAGAACCAAAAAATAATATTCAGAATGAAATCGAGCCCACTGAATGCATAGTGTGTCCTTGAGGAAATTATTCCCCTCAAATATCTGAGGTGTTCGAATATTATCCTTTCAGGATAGAATGATTTAACGCACCAGAGTATCGATACTTAAAATGCTGGTGAACTGCGAACCATTTAATGACTGTATATCACACTGAAATTTATTTGTGCAGAAGAAAAAAAAAAGACCAGAAAATTTCCACGAAAATATTCTGGGTCAAATTCATAGCCATTTTCTGGCAGTGTTTCTGAAAAATTGCAACCTTTCAGAAACAGCCATGGTTTTTAGAACAAGCGGGAACATTTAAAATATTCTAAAAAAAGAATTTAAAATAATTCGGGAAAAGAAATGGACTGGGTCACGTCGATAAAGATTAATCAATCAATCGATCTTTGACCATATCCAAATCCAAATTCAAATCTGAACTGAAGCTGAAGCCGAAGTCGAATCTGAAGCCGAAGACGGCTCGACGCTTACCTTCTTTCCAACCCATTTAACACCAAGAGAAGTGGTTTCTTAATATAAGCACATTCCTTTTTCTTTCCACTACCAATGAAAGACAATTTCTCTTCCAAAACATAAGGGAACAACTCACTTTTCCTTCACATTTCTTCCATACATTTTCCATTCACCAACTTCCCTTCCCGATAATCCCCCCACATGAATGTGGAATGGCTATAAGACAAATGAATTCATGGATGAGTGTGTGATTTACAAACAAAAATTAATTGCATCTAGATAAGTAGGTTTCTCTTTAAACTTTCCAAAGTGAATTTATATCGGATATACTCGGTCATCGATAGATTTGAAATATTTGAACCGTCGAGCTTTGTTATATACATAGACAACATAAGTCACACAATCAACTCTTAACCATCTATGGTTCTCACGGTTGTGTTCGTTTCAGCCATCAACATCGCCTGGTTACATGAGTGCTTACGGAATGGGCCTTTACTTTCATTCCCCTTGTAGCGACTTACACTTCAAACCCACATACGCGATTTCTAAACGTGTTGTCCTATAGACACACTATTTGGTCATTTCCTGCCAGACTTAGCAAATTATTAAAAAAACTTTAAGCTTTATTGACTCATTAAAAATCCTTAATGCTTACCCTTATTCCTGAACATTGTTTTCATCACGAGAATGTGTTGACAATGTTGAACCGTCATTCATAACATTATGTGATCTCTTTGAACCTAGTTCTTGGGATCTCCTATCACGATCCAAACATATAGGCCGCAATGGGCACCCGGTACCTTACTCAACCGAGTACCAATATACATATCTTTCTTATCGTACTCTCATTGGAAAATGGGCCAAACGAACTGTCATGGGCTAACCAGAATAAACACAAGGGAAAACTCAATATAGGATGACCCAACCTGATATAAAAATTTATACATGTGACATACGGGCCTATAAGGCCAACATGATCATTTGTAAACTAAACATAGGCCGACAGGGCCATACAAGTATCCGTACACATGATATCTTTCTACAAGCCACTAAGATTACATAAGTATCATAAAGGTCGAGACTGAGCCCTGCCATACCAATCAATACATATCCTAACTATACTGATCAAATAAGCAACTCCGGAGAAAATGGAGCGCATCAGCATATTCCGCTGAGCTGATAGCCTACTTGGAGGACTCTCGACCTGTCTATCGGGACCTGCGGGCATGAAACGCAACCCCCAGGCAAAGGGACTTCAGTACAAATAATGTACCGAGTATGTAAGGAATGAAAATCAGTAAATAATAGACATGAGAGAAACATGGAGTAAAATACCCAACATATATATCTGGATAATTATGTAAATCATGAAATACTATAGTGTTGTGCATATGCATATGAATGTCATGTCGTGCATAGGTACATGTGTTCATAACATCATCAAGCCTCTGAGGGCATCCCATCATATCATCTCGGCCATTATTGGCAAAATCATCAACGTATACCAGCTGATCAGGTGGTGGTGCGTATATAACGCCATAACCTTTTCCATATCCCATATACATATATATACGCGTATATAACGCCATCTGATCATGGGTCAATGTACATGTATAAATGAATGCAATGCATAAAAAGTACGTCAATAAAATCTTTCGGAGTGTCATAAGACCATTATGCCTTTGATTAACATCATGAAATAGAATTTATCAACTCACGTATTTTCTGAGACCCATGAACAGATGATAGAATAATAAGACCTGTGTAAAATCAAGAATATAAGCATCTCTAGTATTTCTACGAATAGAGTCATTTATGAAAGATGTTCATTTGCTCGTTTCGTTTGTGTCGTATGGATCATGCCAAAAGAAAGAAGGGATAGGCTTAACATGCCTGAGCCGATTCTCTTGACAACCTCTCTAACACACGTCAATTGCAACAAATCATATAATGGCGGATCGAAGTAGGGAAACATCCGTATGATATTTTTGAAAAGATTACACCGTACTCCCTAAGAATCACAAAATCTCACGTTGTTAATGTGCTAAGAAATCCCGTTGGTTGAAGAAATCACGTTGTAGTGTTTTTGTAGGAATTTTGTAGGAATGTTGTAAGAATTTTGTAAGAAATCACGTTACTAACTTTGCAAAATCTCACGTCTGATTGTATTGAAACTATTAGATGGGAAATGTCTTTTAATTAGGTTTCCACCTAATTAAAAATGACTAAGAGTCATTTGTCTAAGAAGTGGCTTGCTGCCACGTTTTTGCTTGAGTCTTTATCCAAATACATCAATTAATCCACCACTAATTATTAATTGACTAGGTAATGTTCTATTACCCAATAATTAATTAATTACCCACATAATTAAGAATTATTTCCACTTACTTAAAATATTACTCACTTTTCACATACCTTATATACCTTGGGCCGTATTTTATCCCAACATGCCAAACTTGGACGAAAATTCATTTTCTTTGACTTGCTTCCCCTCTCACCTTCATGAATTTACTCATCACTTGTTTGAAATAGCATAATGATTATAATCTCAAAATAATTCCATTCCCGGACTTACGTGATTAACTTACGATGAAACTTTAACATACGAAAATGTTGAATGTAATATCATTCCCCCCTTTTAAACATTCGTCCTCGAATGTTAACTGATGCACTTATCATTTTTATAACCTATGGCTCTTGCGAACACCTCAATACTCTCCTTGCCATCTAGGCAACTGTTCTATGAATAAATCAAAAGGCCAAGGCATTCCCTCCTTTAGGCCTCTTTCCCATACCATGACTTATGATCGAAATCCTTCCAATCTCGTAATTGTTGCTACCTTCTATCATGCAGCCTTTATGATACTAACCTTGTAAGTGTGACTATGTGACTCTTCTCTCTTTTTTCCTCAGCCTTTATCCAATCTCTAGGCCTTACTTTGTAAATATATATAGAGCTTAATAAGATGTCTCTCTGTGCATCTATAGGTATACTGAAGTTCTTCACTTGGTACTCTGTAGAACTTGCGAATATTGCTATATCTTATTTCATAGACCTGTTTATCCATTCATATGACTTTACTACATTAACGTAGGTCATACTATACCATAACTCTTACATTAATTTATCGTTACTAAGGTATGCAACCAACTCCAGGTTACTCCCGTTGCTTATCCTTAAGACTGATGGTCTAGTCTCATCTCATGCTGTTGAACTTTTATTCATCTATTGTTGATTAACCTTAATGTTGATCCATCATCTACCACTGATAACTTGATCTCTTATGTAACACCATCGCTAGGGCTCGCGTCTCATTGGGGACATCTGGAGTAATTAGATTGATCCACCTAGGGGTGATACTATACTTCCATAACCGTACTTTATAGCATCCCAATCTGACTCACCTTATATGGGTATTTTTGTCCCTTACAATTCATGAAATCCTCTTCAAGTCATTACTCAATCGAAGGCCCAAACGCCATCCTTTATCTATCACAATCACACCGTCATTCTACTACCAGGGCAGTATTCCATCTCTTCTAAATGTTACTAGTCTTAGACTTCTTTGAGTTCATTTAGGCTATATTGAGCCTTATATAACTTAGAGGAACTTTCAGCTTCCTTGTTTTTACGGGCTTAATCCCGAGGACTTATCCATTTTCATCACCTTCTCACTTGCCCTTTTCTTATCCTTACTCCTGCCTTTCTAAAGCCTTGTCGTTCTATCATACTTTAGCTTGCGACCAATTTCCTTATGATTTTTTTGTAATATCAAGAGAGATATCACATCGTCTCTAACTCTTCTTTTACTCTCTAATTAGACCTTTCGGTACTTAGAAACCATAGGCCGAAAGGTATGCCGCTGACGACGCTGCTATCATTCCTGGATACTGAATCCCCACGCTTCTAGCCTTTTATCCGCAATATAGACTATTCACAACCTTCTACATTTGAGTGTCTCGTATGTTGTTCACCTTTACCTTTCTTACCTTAAAATCTTGCATCGTATCTTCTATCTCTTTCATGACCTCCCTTTCACATAGGTATAATTCACGTTCACAAGTTGAAGCTCTATTATAATACTTGCACCTCTTGGGCATTCACAATTCGGTGGGAGCTTCATACTAAATTCTTATAAGGCTGGTACTCTTCTAACTGGATTTATCGTAGAGCCGTAATAGAATATGTTTGTTGTACTATCTCTCTTATACCTCTGATATTAAGAGTGATTCTCAATATTCTCAATCACAATTTCTATAAATTTTCTGGGTGCAATAATCAAACTCCTGATTCACTTAGTTGATGTATCTATCCAGGTTCCTCTTTCCTCTGATCAAACTTTTTGTAGGCTTAAGTTATCTTCCGATCTGCGGCTCATGCTATTAGTTATTACTTTATCCCTTCGTGGATGCTATGGAACATCCAGGACACAATCTTCTAACAATTTAATCCCTTGTTTATGCCCTAGGCTCAATTCTTTCTTTTAACTTATACCAGGGTCTTCTACGACTGTATGATTGTCAACATATATGCTGCATGGATAATACTCTGAACTTTTAAGTGGAGCTAATGTTGGGTCATTGATCGAATAATTCCTTTTGTTCTTTCTCAGCTTTCTTTAAACGCAAGCTATTACCTCTTTTTGTCATTCTTCCACTTTCTTAGGGAGTGCACACGATGTTGCTGTGAGATTATTGTCACAAGATCATTTCCTCTTTAAGTCACTATGCTTAGATTGAAGCCTTCTTCCTTATTTCCTTAGCTAGTCTTTCATTATAGTAATTAGGGAAGACCCTCTGACCCTTGTAAAGCTGTGATACTCGATGGAATTTTTTTGATGTTCTTCCTCGCCTATAATTATTCGTAGTTACTTATCTCCACGCCCTAGTGCTGGTAGGGTTGCTTCTGAACTAATATTTTGACTATCTTCCCAGTGGCATTCTCTTTTATTCCTATAACACTCATACGGTATCTTTTTAACTTTCCCAACTCCTATATGAATCTATCTCAAGTACTACAATGTCATAACGACGAGGCTGAATTTACTATATAGGGTTTTACTATATTTATCTCGCACGGTCTGCTGATTTTTCTGCAACCTCTTGTCTAGCCATAACTAGGCTCTTTCTGAATTAGCTACTAACTAATAGTTGGCCCATTCTCATATCAATATTCTGCTTAATCTTTCTTGGGTTATTTCCTTTGTCCTAACTTATGTCTCGCACTAGCTCCTTATTTATCAATAATATTTTGGGCAGGAACCCTTACTTTTCTCTCAGCGACGTTGTGTTTGCATAACGTTCTGGAATAGCATAACTGTAGGATTTGAATAAGTGTAATCTATTTTTTTTATTTTTACCGCATTCTTCCTTTACCATTCCATGATTACTAGAACCACTTAATTCTGACTTCATGCCACATCACTCCATATTCCCTCCGTTAAAGGAGTACTAAGATTTAGTGCTACGTTGATCTACGTATAGATGTTTTACCCCTTCATCTCTGGCGTCTTTTCACATAATCGATGACCCTTACTCTCCTTACGGTAATCCTTTTGTACCCAGGATAACAAATTTCCTTTATCACGAGGGTGACACTGAGTATAACTGGCACATACAGTCCCTTAAGCTTAACTTTGCTCACATTTATTGCTTTAGGGAGCATCTTCCTGAATGACCATTCTCTGAATTTCTCATGAATTTTATTCTATTGTTCATTCTATTATCGTCGGAACGCAATCTCTGAATTTTTCATGATGCCGACTATTATCAAATCACTCAGTCCCTAGTTCATGATTAGTTTATCTTTTTCATCGGTCCATTTTAATTTTTATTACTCTGGGTTCTAACTTTTCCTTTTGGTAATCGTGTTACGGTCACGAACTTATATCTCGAAATGAGGATATGACTCCATGGCCTTTATTCTTTTGTTATCTCATGACCTGTCACTTATCGTCTTTTCCTTCCCTTGACTAAAAACTCTATAATACTATCATCTTTTTTTATCTACTGTTGCCATCCATGTATCACATCTTACTCATAACGCTTCATTAACTCCCTCTTATTTTCCGCTAATATTTATGTCTATCACTTTATTCTGGAAACTCGAACAAGATATTCTTTTGCTTTTAGCTTCCCTTGCTCCATATACTGGCTCTTTGAGTTGCCTAACATAGCCACACTAAGGTAATATTTATCCCTTCAAGGCTTCCAGTGCATTTCTTTATAGTACTCATATGTAGCTGTACTATTTTAAAGTACACCTTCTGGGTGTCTCACAAGGAGATCTATTAGCACATTCGCAATACGTACTATGACAACTAATGCAAGCAACCCATTCACCAATTTGGGTTACCTAACCCCAGGCGGATCTTGATATCCCGTCCTTCTCTTAACTACACGTGTTAGCCCTCATAGGGCATAACTTAAATGGGTGTGACCAATTGTACATACCTCTGTTACTGTTGAAAATAACTCAAAATGCTTATATTTCTCTACCTGATTTGAAAATATTGATAATCTTCATTAACTGGGTGCCTCGTACCCTTCTTCACCTTGCTTCTTTTACTCGTTGAAACTTGCATTTAGCTTCTGGATTTCTCATTGCTTTTCACCATAGGGGTGGATAGATATTCCTTCCTTAAGGCTCCTTATCAAGAAGCTTACACCTTTTAGTACACACACGATTTGCTAAAGACCTCACATTTACTTATCGTAGGTATCATACAAAAATCGAGTTCTTCTAATTCAGCTCTTCCATAGCTATATCTCTTTCCAACCGTCTTTTCAGATGTAGGTATCGTCTTTTAACGAATAAAATAGAATTTCGGAATTTGAATTCTTTTAAGTGAGCTCTACCTAACGATCTAGAGTAAGAAGAAAGAGTAACAGTCCTAACTGTCCTGTAGCCTCCTGCTTATAAGTGTGGTGCACAACACACCCATAAACAAGAGTCTACTAGACATGGCTTGTAGACTCTGCCCTGATACCACTTTTGTCACGATCCAAACATATGGGCCGCAACGAGCACCTGGTACCTTACTCAACCAAGTACCAATATACATATCTTTCTTGTCGTACTCTTATTGGAAAATGGGCCAAATGGGCTAACTAGGATAAACATAAGGGAATACTCAATATAGGATGACCCAACCTGATATAAAGACTTATACATGTGACATACGGGCCTATAAGGCCAATACGATCATTTGTAAACTAAACATAGGCCGACAAGGCCATACAAGTATCCGTATACATGACATCTGTCGACAAGCCTCTAAGACTACATAAGTATCACAAAGGTCGAGACTGAGCCCCGCCATACCAATCAATATATATCCTAACTATACTGACCAAATAAGCAACTCCGGAGCAAATGGAGCGCACCAACATCTTCTGCTGAGTTAATAGCCTACTTGGAGGACTCTCGACCTGTCTATCGGGACCTGCGGGCATGAAACGCAGCCTCCCGGCAAAGGGACTTCAATACAAATAATGTACCAAATATGTAAGGAACGAAAATCAGTAAATAATAGACATGAGAGAAACATGGAGTAAAAGAATCAACATATGTATCTGGATAATTCTGTAAATCATGAAATACTTATAGTGTCTTGCATATGCATATCAATGTCATGTCGTGCATAGGTACATGTGTTCATAAAATTATCAAGCCTCTAAGGGCATCCCATCATATCATCTCGGCCATTGTGGGCAAAATCATCAACGTATACCCGCTGATCGGGTGGTGGTGCGTATATGACGTCATAACCTTTCCCATATATATATATATATATATATATATATATATATATATATATATATATATATAT
>MU785800.1:48579-64823 GCA_026770625.1 Nicotiana glauca
TTATATATATATATATATATATATATATATATATATATATATATATATATATATATATATATATATATATATATATAACGTCATCTGGTCATGAGTCAATGTACATGTATAAATGAATGCAATGCATGAAAAGTAAATCAATAAAATCTTTCGGAGTGTCATAAGACCATTATGACTTTGATTAATGTCATAAAATAGACTTTATCAACTCACATATTTTCTGAGGCCCATGAACAGACGATAGAATAATAAGACTTATGGAAAATCCAGAATATAAGAATCTCTAGTATTTCTACGAATAGTCATTTATAGAAGTTGTGCATGCTCGTTTCGTTTGTGTCGTATGGATCATGCCAAAAGAAAGAAGGGATAGCCTTAACATACCTGGGCCGCTTCTCTTGACAACCCCTCTAACACACGTCAATTGCAACAAATCATGTAATGGCGGATCGAAGTAGGGAAATATCCGTATGATATTCTTGAGAAAAATTGCATCGTACTCCCTTAGAATCACAAAATATCACGTTGCTAATGTGCTAAGAAATTACGTTGTAGTATTTTTGTAGGAATTTGTAGGAATTTTGTAAGAATTTTGTAAGAAATCACGCTGCTAACTTTGTAAAAGCTCACGTCTGATTGTATTGAAACTATTAGAAGGGAAGTGTCTTGTAATTAATCATGTTAGGTTGCCACCTAATTAAAAATGACTAAGAGTCATTTGTCTGAGAAGTGGTTTGCTGCCACGTTTTTGCTTTAGTCTTTATCCAAAGACTTCAATTAATACACCACTAATTATTAATTAACTAGGTAATATCTCATTACCCAATAATTAACCAATTATCCACATAATTAGGAATTATTTTCACTTACTTAAAATACTACTCACTTTTCACATATCTTATACACCTTACTATCATGGTCATGTAGTACCTTGTATGGCATTACTCCATAAATACCGAGTATTTTAGATTGGGCCGTATTTTATCCCAACATGCCAAATTTGGACGAAAATTTATTTTCTTTGACTTTTTTCCCCTCTCACCTTCACAAATTTATTCATCTCTTGTTTGAAATAGTATAATTCATATAATCTCAAAATAATCTCATTCCCGGACTTATGTCGATTAACTTACGATGAAACTTTTACATACGATAATGTGGAATGTAACATCTCCAGTCTACTAGGTAGAGTTACCGCCATGATGACTTGTCCTTGGCCTTAACCCCATTTCCTTCGATGATATTTCAACTACCTCTCTAGATAGGCCTTTTGTAAGTGGATCTAACATATTATCTCTTGACTTCATTTAGTCAATCATGATAACACCACTAGAGAGTAGTTGTCTACGGTATAGTATCTCCATTGTATGTGACGAGACTTTTCGTTATACATAACGCTCCCTGCCTTACCTATTTCCTATTTACTATTACAATGTATACTGTCGTGCCTCCTTTTTCTCGCAAAATTGGGTTTATGACATTTGGGAGGACAACTCGTTCCCTTTTGGAAATTGGGTTTTTGGAATTGAAGAGTTGCCACCTAATGATTTAAGTGCATTAGGACACTAAGATAGATTTCTTGTTTCTATTCACCCTTTTGAAGATATTCCATGAGCCAGAGTTGAAGTAGCAGATTCCAACCCTCGAATTACTTGGCTCCCTACTGACACCTTTTTAGGGCTCGGTATATTTCTGTGATGATCATTGGTACAAGACTGAATGGTTGTCCGTCAATTCCTTCCATTAGAGTTTTGGTGACCATAGCTAGCCTGGTATGGATCCTTGCTTTCTTCATTGGAAATACTATCATTCCCAAGAAACAGAACATGAAGACAAATACCCTTCGGTGAATATGCCCCAATGATGTAAGGGCGAACTCATCAGGATAAGTACGGTAAGATTTGTTGTGACCATACCTCCGGTACAAATAGTCAAAGGGAATGTATGACTCTTTCAAACATGTCAAGTCTGGATTCTTCTTTAGACCCATCATTTTGAGAAAACCTCTACCTTTGCGATTTTTTGGCATTAATAAACCTGGAGTTTCCCATGATATACCAGCCAGTCCTCCTATTTTCTCGAGCAGGGATGTCAACTCAATGTCTATGAAGTGGAACACAGACCTATCACAATCCCAGAATAGAGTAGCAGCTTATATGATTTTGTTGTTGGGTTGAATTTCCAAGAGAGAGGGTAGGTTCCCCAAATATTTTCGAATGAGAGTCTGATCACTGGAGTGAAGATCCTTCCACCAGCTTAGCAGTTTGGGGTGGATGTTGGTGACCATACCGAATCGGGGAACTTCGTGTCTCATATTTCTGCAAGACAAAAAATTAGGCCCTTACCCCCACCCGACTCGACTACTAAATATCAATAATTGGCATAGAAATATTTAGTTCTCCAAATAAATGCACAAAAAAGTAGTAGTGTCCGTTTAGGTTTTGGGAAAACCCAGTGGAATTTGGACAAGGCTATCTTAAAGAGTCATTATGCGGACAACATAACTGATTCGGCTAGGTTTGACCATGATGCATTTATAATTAAAAGAAGTAAGGTTTCTATGGGGTATTAGAATGGTACCCTTGAGCGGACAACTCAAGAAGGAAAGGCGCGGAACCGTCGACTACACCGTTGATTGACTGGTTTTACCGCAAATATGTCTTTTCCGAATTTAGGGGGTGATAATATCGGAAGAACGCAACCACTCATTATAAGCGTTGCTATAGTATTTTGTTTGGCCCGAGTGGAATATGATGTTGAAAACATGGTTATGCAATAATTAAAACAAGTTGTCATGTATTTGCACGTTCATACAGTAATATCTACAATAATTTAAAACAGTAATAAAGGAATGCTGTAAAGGGAAACAGTAAAAGAAATAAAGAAAAGAAACAAAAGACAAGTTAGTTTCGTAGTAGACGAGGGAATTAAATGCTTAAAGGGATTAAACAAGTAAAAGCATATAAGAAATGTAAAGTCACAGTAATAGCTTGAAATGGTAAAAGCCTAGAAGAATTCCCCAGCAGAGTCGCCATGCTGTCGCGCCCCCTTTTTCTCGCGAAATCGGATTTATGACATTTGGGAGGACAACTCGTTTCCTTTTGGGAATTGGATTTTCGAAATTGAAGAGTCTTCACCTAATGATTTAAGTGCATTAGGACATTGATAAGGGCTTAAGTTGGATAACCAGAGATTGGGTAAGGGTTTGAAATTATCCTAAGGGGAAGGTGTTAGGCACCTCTCAGAATCTACTAGTGTGGTTCCCGGCGAAGCTATTGTTGTGACTTAAGTATAAATAACACATAGGCAAGTATGACTTCAAATAGGATGGGGATTTTTCACATAAAGGTTAGAAATAAACAAAGTCAGAAAGAAAAGAGAGTTGATTTTCTTAAAAGAAACTTTTTTTAAAGATTTTAAAAGAAACAAAGAACAAAGGAAAGGGGGTCCTAGGTTTATTAATAATATGGATCACCCCACACAACATCCAGTGATCACTCCTCAGTGAGGGGCTACACGTTATGTTATCTCATGGTCATCATATCCATATCTACCCCTTCCCACCCCTTTAAGGTATTAAAGCGCGGAATGATCTCATTTACTTATTGCATGCTATTACCCGCACTAATCCTATCAGTCCCGAAGGTACTTGGGACTACTAGTCATAAAGGGAGGAGGTGTTGGGCTTATTTGTGGTTTCAAAGGATAAAAATACTAAAGCAACAAACAAAATGCATATGGCAAGTTTGGGGAAGCATATAAACAAATACAAAGGCTCAAACAGACCTCCTTTAAACCAAAGAAAGCACATAGTTTAGCATGTCTTGCACGTACTATTTAAGGTCTAATTAAAACTTAAAGGTTTGCGGCAGACTGATTTATTACATAGTTCAAATAAGAAATCCGAATCAGGCCAGCCTGTTGGTTGTAGCTAATAAAAATCTGGTTCAATTTATAAGACTTATCATAGGGCTTGCCTAAATGTTAGACGAAACCTATAGGCATAATATCTACAGATTTCAGAAACAAGAATGTGAGCTTATTACATACTGATTTAAGAAAAAGTTGCCAGTTAAAAGCGAGTTTTGGAATAGCACAAGTTCTGCCGTTGGTAATACATTATTACTGCTAGTTTTAGACTTATAAACGAGTGAGGTGATTTAGATTCGATTAAAGCTTCTATAGGCATGATTTATACGCGTTTGTCGACTTTATACACATTTATAAACGTAGTAAAAATGCAGAAAACCCTATAGGTATGACATCTAAATGTTGTATTTTATATGAACATGACATCTGATTGCATTTGGTTATTAAGACCTATAAACATGTTTACCTAGTGAGAATTGGATATACAAGAATCAGAATGGACCTATAGGCATATTTTCTACATGCATGTGCATCCAATAGACATGGTATCTATATATGAGAGTGCAGAAATTCTATAGACATGGTATCTACATATGAGAATGCAGAAATCCTATGGACATGTTATCTACATATGAGAATGCTGAAATTAGAAAATCCTATAGGCATGTTATCTACATATGAGAATGCCGAAATTAGAAAATCATATAGACATGTTATCTACATATGAGAATGCAGGATTCTTGTAGACATGGTATCTATGTGAAAGAATGAAAAAATTCCTATAGGCTTGATGTCTATATGCGAGCATGCAAGATTCTTATAGACATGGCAACTACATAGGAATGCAGAAATTAGAAAATCCTATAGGCATGGTATCTATATAAAAGTGCAGAAATCAGAAATTCCTATAGGCAGGTTATCTACCCCTTTTGCATGCATAGTTACCCCTCCCTTTTCACTAGCCAATCCCGAAAGTTTTATTACAAAGTTATTATAGACCAAAAGTAAAGAAAAGAAAAATACATCAGAAATTTAAAATTACAACCAAGGAGAGACTGATTCAGACTTCCTGTCTGAAGTATGAAATAAACCAACTCCAAAGATCAGATCTCAAAGCCTTTCTCCCATTTAGGGTATGTCAAAGTTCCCTAAGAGTCTCACATGAACTTCGAACAGTGCTTTAACCCAAATGCATTACCAGATTAAGACATAGTGCAGTGTGGAAGGGCCAGCCCTCAAGTGTCCAAGTTCATAGGGAACTCAAAGTCCCAAGGCAAGGCTTACAAGAGGGGGCAGAACTTAGAGAGTAAGAGAAAGTGCAAGTACAGGATTCTGAAAGGGGAAGGGGAAAGGGAAACAGTACACATTAATACATACATGGGTATAGGGAATGGGGGAATTTGCAAGAGCAGAGAAAAACAGGCTGATGGGCATACCCAACAATGGGATATGTTGGCACACCCTCCAGCCTGTTTATATAGAGGTTAAGACCCCATTGGTTCTAACTTAATTCATGGGCAACAACTCATATTGCCATGCCTTAAGTCACAACTCGCAAATACATAGGGGTAGTAGGGTAGGGGAGCAAGGATTCATAACAGAAACAGGCAGAAAGATATGAGCATACTTAATTTAAATATTGAACTCTACAGAAACAGTAAAGTAGACATGGATAAAAGCTGTAAATGAATACATTGGGGTGATGCTGAAACTTAAATTAGGACATACCAGTTTCAAAGAAACAAATAGAGGAAATGCAGAAGTCTTGTGAAATCCACAGTGCAGACAAGAAGAGAGTGCTATTATGTGTAAGTGAGAGTTCAGAAGAGATTGTGAATTGTGAAGTGAAGGATTGTTAATCATGTGTTGTGTGTTAAAGAGTCGTGTATTTATAGTGTAAAAATCATGAGAAAATAAGGTGAGAAAATAATTGAAGAACTGATTGTCAATCAATTACACAAGACTCACTTTAATTAAGAGATTTAGATTCAAATGGGTGAAAACCAATTAAGGAAAGAAATTGAAAAAACACTTTGTGCACAACATGCAATTAAGGGCACGTACATAAAAGGTTATTTAAGGACAGGGTTTTGAAGTACACAGTTTGTACAGATAAGGTAAAGAAATCAATTAACAGCCAGTACATTACAAGGTTTGATATTTGTATGAATAAACCGAGTCAAAAAGATGGGAAAGGTTTTTAACTTAAGGGAAATCAGCAAATAGTGGAAAGAGAATCAATTAGACCTATTTAGAAGGGATTCTGAATTAATCACAAGTTTGGAAACCACTTTAAAGGGAAGTTCATCTTATATAAGGAGCATACGAACATGTTAAGCATGAAAGAAAATAGAAAATCCAGTGTAGAAGAGTTTAGTAGAAATCCAGAATCATATGCAAACATGGATGTCCAAACTCGAAGTTGGACTGAAAGAGTCTAAAATAAACACCCTAGTTCAAGCAAATCGCAAAGCAAGGATGAGAGGGAAAGCAATTGAATCAAAATATGTTTAGGGGTTTCAGAAAAGAACTGAAACTTCTAACATGCTTCTTTCAGAAATAGAACTCAAGAGGAACATGATAGCAAAGTAACATGCAAACCTAGCCGAATGGTTTAAAGAAAATAGAGTGGATGAAACTAATTCGAATCATATTGATAAAAGACTGTTAAGAACAGTAGAAAAAGTATGCTAAGACTTTTTAGAAGAAACTCAAACAAGGTTCAGTTGAAGGAAAATAGCAAATACTTAAGAACACAGTAGCAAAATATATTAGGTGAAACATACCAGAACATGGTAGAAGAAAATACCAAAACATAGTAGAGAAACATACATGAACATAGTATAGAAAATATAGTAGAAGAACACATAAGAACATGGTAGAAGAAAAAGCACAAGAACACAGTAGAAAAGCATACGAGATCTTAATATAGGAAAACACAGTGAGAGAAACATACAAGAGCATGATATAAGAACACAGTAGAGGAAAATACACGCGAATGATAAAGAAAATCATAAAAACACTTAAACACTTTCAGAAAACCCTAGATCAGAAAAGAAAGGTTTTGAAAGTAATTTTCTAAAAGAAAAGTTTGGGAAATCATTTGAAAACTTAGAGAAAGCATAGATACACAACGGATCTAAAGAAATCAGAGAAAACCTCGAAGGGTTAAGGTTTCAGAAGAACCCTAGAAATGAGAAAGGCTTTGAAAGGTCACCGATCTAAGTCGGAGAGGTTAGAATCAGGCTTAAACAACCATGGTACGCCGGAGCAACACCGGAGATGATCGTGCTTGAATCTTCAGAGATCATGCACGTAGGAGCCATAAGAGGCTGATGTAGGACTCTCACAGCCTCAGAAGCCATAGATTCCGGTGGATTTCAGGGCGGAGATGGTAGGAGGCGGCTAGGGTTCGGAGAAGGCTTGAGAGGGTTTGAGGGAGTGGAGGGATTCAAAGGTGGCGTCTAGGTGAGAATGACTTAGGGTTGGGGGTTGGTAAATTAAAAAAGGAAAGAATGAAGTATGGCCGTTTATTATTTTGATCAACGGCCTGGGTTAAACGGGGCGCGGGGCGGGTTGTATTTAATTGGGTCAGGAGCGCGTAATTTAAGAATTAGGCCGGGCATTTTGGGATTGAGATTGGGTTTGATTGGGGAGCTAATTTAGGCTAAAATTGAAATAAGTAGAGCTAGTGTTTAAATAGCCACTTTCCCATTTTTATTTTATAAAAAATAGTAAAATAATTTCTGAAAAAAATTTAAAAGTACTAAATCAATTAATAATATGTAAATATTAAATTAAAAATACTGGAATTAATTTTGTAATTATAAACGTAATTAATTCTTAAAAAATAGGCTAATATTGCAATTATACCCAATTTAGCTTTAAAATACTAAATAAATTTGTAAAAAATATGCAAAAATTACCTTACCTATATTTTGGTATAAATATGGAAATATAATAAATGAATCACAAAAAATAATAATTTGGGGAATAATTATTAATTTTTTATTGATAAAATAGGGCAATAAATTGATTTAAAATTTTCTTTAAAAATTAGAAAAAATAATAAAATATTTAGACAAACTTATATATGCATACATATGCTATTTTAAAAGTATTTTTCATATAATAAATATATAGGGAAAAATTGGGTATCAACATATACATATAGGTTTCAAAGGTTTAGGCCAAAATGGAATTTCTTCCAAGAAATTCTAGAGCCATTCAACTTCTTCATCGACCTTGTCTAAATCTGTGAATTCAAATTCCATCATTGAATGGGCGATGCACGTTTGTTTGAATGATTTCTAAGACGTTTCTCCACCCCCAATTGTGAAAATATACCCACTCGTGGATTTAACTTCAGATGATCCGATGATCCAATTTGCATCACTATATCCCTCAATTACGGATGGATATTTATTATAATGCAGAGCATAGTCTTGAGTATATTTCAAATACCCCAAAACTCATTTCATTGCCATCAGATGTATTTAATTGGGATTACTTGTAAACCGACTCAGTTTGCTAATAGCACATGCTATGTTTGGCTACGTACAATTCATGATATACATCAAACTTTCCAATACACTTGCATAGTCCATTTGTGAGTCACTTTCCCCCATTCTTTTGAAGTACATAACTCACGTCAATTGGAGTCTTGGCAATCTTGAAATCCAAATACTTGAACTTGTCAATACTTTTCAATGTAGCGAGACTATGATAATGCTAACCTTGTGGAGTCTTGTGAATTCTGATTCCTAAGATCACGTCAGCAACTCCTAAGTCTTTCACGCCGAATTTACTAGCCAGCATGCGCTTAGTAGCATTTATATCTGCCATATTCTTGCTCATTATCAAAATCTCATCAATATATAAACAAACAATGACTTCATGACCTGGAGTGGTTTTAATGTAAATATATTTGTCACACTTGTTGATTTTAAAATCATTTGCCAATATTGTTTGGTCAAATTTAGCATGCCATTATTTGGGTGTTTGTTTAAGTCCATAAAGTGACTTAACTAGTTTGCAAACTTTCATTTCTTTACCAGGAACCATAAAACCCTCAGGTTGTTCCATATAAATTTCTTCCTCCTCCATACAATAAAGCTATTTTAACATCTATTTGATGGATTTCAAAACCATACATGGCTGCTAGTGCCACTAATACCCTAATAGATATTATACTCGTTATTGACGAGTAAGTGTCAAAGTAATCAAGGCCTTCCTTTGGTATGTAACCTTTGACAATAGATCTTACCTTATATTTGTCAATAATGCTATCAGTTTTTATTCTCCTCTTAAAGATCTATTTTGAACCTAAAGGCTTATTTCCTGGAGGAAGATCAACTAATTCTCATGTATGGTTATCCAAAATTGATTAAATCTCACTATTGACTGTCTCTTTCCAAAATGCTAAATCAGAAGATGACATAGCTGCTTTGAACGTTTGAAGCTCATTTTCAAGCAAGAATGTCATAAAATATGGTCCGACGAAAGTAGATGTTCTTTGACATTTGCTACACCTTGGATCCTCTTCACTTGGAGTATTTTTCTTTAGTTCTTCCTGTGGTCGTTTAGATCTTTCACTTGATGACTTGCATTCAGTTTTATACGAATAAATATTTTTAACGAATTCAGCATTATCAGATTCAATTACCGTAATAACATACATTTCGTGACTATCAAATTTATGAACCAAAACCCGACATGATTTACTGTTTGTAACATATCCAATAAAAATACAATCCACAATTTTTGGTCCTCTTTTTACCCTTTTGGGTAAAGGTACTTGTACCTTTGTTAAACACCCCCACACTTTGAAATATTTCAAGTTAGATTTTCTTCCTTTTTATTTTTCATATAGAATAGATTGCGTTTTGATGTGGGGTACTCTGTTGAGTATTCGTTTAGCTGTAAGGATATGTAAAGATAACTCCCCCCCCTCCCCCACATACACACAAGCGCTGCGGTAATCTAGAGCTTATTAATAAAGCATTTATCTTTGCTTTAATGTCCGATTTTTTCTTTTCGCAAATCTATTGGATTGAGGTGTATAGGGGGCAGTAGTTTGATGGATAATTCCATATTCCGAATATATCTCTGCAAAAGGAGATTCGTATTCTTCACCCCCTATCACTTCTAATCATTTTAATCTTTTTATTCAATTGATTCTCCTCTTCATTCTTATATTGCTTAAATATTTCAATTGCTTCATCCTTACTATTAAGCAAATAAACATAACAATATCGAGTATAATCGTCAACAAAAGTTATAAAATAATTTTTCCCACCACGAGATAGTGTTGACTTCATGTCACAAGTGTCAGTATGAATTAAGTCTAAAGGATTTGAATTCCTTTCAATAGACTTATAAGGATGTTTGACAAACTTAGATTCAACACATATTTGACATTTTAATTTATTACACTCGAAGTTAAGTAATACTTCTAAATTAATTAACTTCTGCAAGGTTTTGTAATTGACATGTCCTAAACGAACATGCCATAAATCCTTTGACTCCAATAAATAAAAAGAAGTTGAAATTTTATTAATATTGTCAACAACCATTATATTGAGTTTGAAAAGGACCTCTGTGGGGTATCCCTTTCCAACATACATATTATTCTTGCTTACAATAACTTTGTCAGATACAAATACACATTTGAATTCATTTTTAACAAGTAGAGAAGTTGAAACTAAATTTTTCCTAATAGTAGGAACATGAAGAACGTTGTTGAGCATTAACACCTTAATGGAAGTCGTCCTTAGGAATATCTTTCTATAACCCTCAATATTGGTTGTTGCAGTATTTCCCGTGGAAAGATCTTCTTCAGGACCAGCAGTTTAGTAAGTCGCAAATGCTTCTTTGATAGCACAAACATGTCGAGTGGATCCAGAGTTAATCCACCACTCTTTCGGATTTTCAACTAAGTTACATTCCGAAAGCATTGCACACAGATCGTCAGTGTCATCATTCTTCTCCACTATGTTGGCATGTCCCTTTTTCTTGTCCTTTTACGGGAGACGACAGTCAGGGGCTTTGTGAAAAGTTTTTTCACAATGTATAGCAGTTGCCTTTGAATTTTTTCTTGTTCTGCTCCTTAGTTTGTCCAGAAGACCTCTTCCTCTTCTTACTTTTTAGAACATCCTCTTCAACGATATTCGCTCCTATAATCGTTGAATTTCCACGCGACTTCTACTCGGCTATTTTGTTATCTTCCTCAATCTTGAGACGAATCAGAAGATCTTCCAACTTCATTTCTTTGTGCTTGTGCTTTAGATAGTTTTTGAAATTTCTCCACGAAGGAGAAAACTTTTCAATCATTGCAGCCACTTGAAATACTTTATTCACTACCATACCTTCAGCAATAAGGTCGTGAAAAATTAGTTGAAGCTCTTGAACTTGGGTTCCAACGGTTTTGCTGTCTATCATTTTATAGTCTAGAAACTTGGCAACCACAAATTTTTTCAAGCACGCATCTTCAGTCTTGTACTTCTTCTCAAGTGCATCCCACAATTCTTTTGAAGTATTCACAGCACTGTAGACATTGTACAAATCATTCTCCAATGCACTTAGGATGTAGCCTTTGCAAAGAAAATTTACTTGTTTCCCCGCCTCAACAATCATAAACTTTTCATTGTCTGGCATGTCGGTGGCAGGCATTGAAGGGTCTTCACTGGTGAATTTATGCATACCAAACGTGGTAAGCCAAAAGAACACCCTTTGCTACCATCTTTTAAAGTTGGCTCCAGAAAATTTTCTCAGTTCTTCGGCCGATGGCGCAACAGTTCGGCTTGACGAGGCTATTGTCGTTGCCGCAACAGTCGTAGAAGGATTTCCATTTTTAATTATCATTTCTCACTGTCAACAACAGAATAGTTCAACTAATGACAGAAAACAAAACAATAAACAGTACTGTAATTAATAATAAATAATACGTTCAATAAACAAATATCGAAGTTTTTATATACTGTTTCACAAGAAAATAATGAAGTTTTTATGTTCTTCAAATTGTTTCTGAATTATGAACTTTAATATTCTGATGAAGTTTATATATCTTCAAATAAAATATAGAAAAATTTACAAGAAGTAGAAAACCACAAAAGTTTTAATCTTTAGAAAACATAATACATATTAAAGTATAATTAATTTCCTTAAGATTATTATTAATCCGTATTAACTATAATATTATGAAACAGTAAATTTCTGTACCATGAAACAGAAACAAGAAAAACAGAAGTAAGCAGAAATTGGAAATAGTTAGAACCGGAATCAGAAAATAATATTCGGAATGAAATCGAGCCCAATGAATGCACAGTGTATCCTTAAGGAAATTATTCATCTCAAGTACCCGAGGTGTTAGAATATTATCCTCCTAGGATAGTAACTCACCAGAGTATCAGTGCCCAAAATGCTAGTGAACTACGAACCACTTAATGGTTGTAAATCATACTGGAATTTATTTGTACAGAAGAAGAAGTTCAGAAAATTTCGTAAGGAAAAATTCTGAGACCAAGGTGAATTTATAGCCATTTTCTGGCACTGTTTCTTAAAAATTGCAACCTTTCAGAAACAACCATGGTTGTTGAAGCATCTTTGACCAAATCCGAAACCAAAGCGAGCAACGACGACGGCGTGAGGCTTACCCTCTTTCCGACTCATTTTACACCAACAGAAGTGCTTTCTTAATATAAACACATTTTCTTTTCTTTCCACTGCCAACGAGGAACAATTGCTCTTTTCAAAGCATATGGAAACAACTCACTTTCCCATCATATTTCTTCTCTCCATTTCTCGTTCACCAACTTCCAATTCCACATACTTATCTTTCTGCTTCCTCTTATTTCCTCCTGTCCCACGCAACCTAGGTGTCCATCTTTGTTTTTAATGCTTAAGATCGAATGGCCTGCTATATATAATATATTTAAAATCAGTGATATTGGAACTTTTTTTTCGCACTGTCATGTATATAAGTTAGATTTTGTTATCCTATAAGTAATCCGATTGTATAAATATTTCATCATTCTCAATACATATAATTTAGAACATCATGTACATGATACATCAAAGATGCAGCAAGAGGATCGAGGAATCTAGGTAGGGGCGGATGCAGCATATAAGCTTGGGTTCTGTCAAACCTAATATCTTTTGGCTCGGACCTTGTATATGAATTAAAATATCTACTAAATATGTGTAAGTACTAAATTCTGAACCCAATAAATTAAATGATCAATGTTATTTTGTGACATTTCAAATCCATAAATTTCAAATAATCTTCACTCCGTCTGTGAATCTAGGCGCTTCTTAACTAGAAACTAATTGTTATCTTCTGGATAGAATAATTATTATTTCAGTATCTATCTATCTTCTAATTTCTTGCTTCACTTTATATCTAATTGTTTTTTGAAACTATGATGGTGCATTGAGCTTAGTCATGTTTCTGCTTGTTCAACAAGGTAGCTAGTCAACTAAAGAAAATTAATAGAGTAGTTATCGTAGAGGGATGACAAAATTAATAGACTAGTTAGGAACTATTATAAAATAAAAGCAATGCAGTAAAATGTAAATAAGAAGAGATAGAAAGAAGGGAGAAGAGTGTTGTTCTTTCACTTTGGTGTATTTTTCCATTACAATTACATGGCCTTTTATAGGCATAAAAAGTAAAGATGATTGACATAAAATAGGAAATTTAATCTTTCAACTATTCACAATATGGGCATCCAATGTAGTATCCAATGTAGCATCCAATGTAGTATTCAATGTACAAATTATTCATAACACTCCCCCTTGGATGTTCATGTAAGATAATATGCCTCATTAAGAACTTACAAAAAAAATATTGGGATGTACATAGTTATTTATAATATGTATTGCTTGTTGCCTCATTAAAAACCTTACCAGAAAAACCCAATGGGACAAAACCTTGGTTAAGGAAAAGAGTGCAGCGTGTAGTTACTCCCCCTGATGAAAAATCACTTAATGTATCGAAGACGACGCATTCCAATCTTATATATCATCTTTTCAAATATTGAGGTTGGTAATGCCTTAGTGAATAGATTAGCCAAATTATTACTTGAACGAACTTGTTGTACATCTATTTCACCATTCTTCTGAAGATCATGAGTGAAAAAAATTTCGGTGAAATGTGTTTTGTTCTATCTCCTTTGATATATCCTCCTTTCAATTGAGCTATGCATGCAGCATTGTCTTCATACAATATTGTTGGAATATTCTCTTTCGAAGAAAGACCACATGTTTGCTGAATGTGTTGAGTTATAGATCTTAACCAAACGCATTCTCGACTTGCTTCGTGAATGGCTATTATCTCTGCATGATTTAAAAAAGTAGCAACCATAGTTTGTTTTGTCGAACGCCATGATATGGCTGTACCTCCACTTGTAAATAAATAGCCTGTCTGAGATCGACCTTTGTGTAGATCAGACAAATATCCTGCATCTGCATAACCAATCAATGATGGCTTGGATTCATTTGAATAAAATAAACCCATATCAATGGTCCCTTGGAGGTATCTGAATATATGTTTAATACCATTCCAATGTCTTTGTGTTGGCGAAGTACTAAATCTTGCCAATAAGCTTACTGAGAAAGCTATATCTGGTCGGGAATTATTGGCAAGATACATTAATGCCCCAATTGCACTAAGATATGGTACTTCGGCACCAAGAACCTCTTCATCATTTTCATGAGGTCGGAATGGATCTTTCTTTATATCAAGTGATCTCACAACCATCGGGGTACTCAATGGATGTGCTTTATCCATATAGAATCGCTTTAAAATCTTTTCGGTGTATGTTGATTGATGGACAAATATTCCATCTTTCATATACTCAATTTGTAGACCAAGACAAAATTTTGTCTTTCCAAGATCTTTCATTTCAAATTCTTTCTTCAAACAGTCTACTGTTTTTGGAAGCTCCCCAGGAGTTCCAATGATATTTAAATCATCAACATATACGGCGATTATAACAAATTCAGATCCAGACATTTTTATAAAGACACAAGGACAAATTGGATCATTCTTGTACCCTTCTTTCAACAGGTATTCACTCAGGCGATTGTACCACATACGACCTGATTGTTTCAATCCGTATAAAGATTTCTGAAGCTTTATTGAACAAGTTTCTCGAAAACTTTTATATGCTTCTGGCACTTTAAATCCCTCAGGTACTTTCATAAAAATTTCGTTGTCTAATGATCCATACAAATAGGCTGTAACAACATCCATTAGATGCATATCAAGTTTTTCTTGTACTGCCATATTTATGAGATACCTGAAGGTGATAGCATCTACTACATGAGAATATGTCTCCATATAATCAATTCCAGGCCTTTGGAAAAACCCTTGTGCCACAAGTCGTGCTTTATATATAACGATTTCAT
The DNA here is from genome assembly GCA_026770625.1 of Nicotiana glauca. Taxonomy (NCBI): domain Eukaryota; kingdom Viridiplantae; phylum Streptophyta; class Magnoliopsida; order Solanales; family Solanaceae; genus Nicotiana; species Nicotiana glauca. The sequence goes on from MU785800.1 coordinate 63,859, forward strand.
TTTTATCATTTCGTTTTCGCACAAAAACCCATTTATACCCTACTGGCTTTATGCCTTCAGGTGTTCGAACTATGGGTCCGAAGACTTCACATTTTCCAAGTGAAGTTAACTCTGCATGGATAGCGTCTTTCCATTTTGGCCAAACATTTCTCTATCTACATTCATCGACAGATTTTGGTTCAAGATCCTCATCTTGTTGCATTATTTCAACAGCAACATNNGTACTTTGATCACTTGTTCCTTTTCTTCTTTGAGGATTTTTATCTTTAGAACCGATTGGTCTACCACGTTTCAAGAATGGCTTAGACTCATTTGCTTTAATTAATTGTCCTGCCGAGATATCAACTCGAATTGGAGCATTAGCAGCTGGAATATGTGACTTAGTCACCCTTGGTAGGTTAGTGAATGCATCTGGCAATTGATTTGCAATATTTTGCAAATGAATAATCTTTTGAACCTCTTGTTCACATTGATTTGTTCGAGGATCTAAATGAGACAATGATAATGCATTCTAATCTATCTTCATTTTTAGCTGCTTATTTTCTCCCCCTAATGTTGGATATACTGATTTATCAAAATGGCAATCAGAAAATCTTGCCGTAAATAAATCTCCAGTCATCGGCTCTAGATATTTTATAATAGAAGGAGATTCATATCCAACATATATCCCCAACCTTCTTTGGGGACCCATCTTTGTGCGTTGTGGTGGAGCAATTGGAACATATATCGCACAACCAAAGATCCTAAGATGGGAAGTATTTGGCTCCTGACCAAAAGCCAATTGCAATGGGGAGACTTTATGATAACTTGTGGGCCTTATCCGCACAAGTGCTGTTGCATGCAAAATAGCATGACCCCATACTAAAATGGGAAGTTTTGTTCTTATAAGCATTGGTCTAGCAATTAATTGGAGGCGTTTGATCAATGATTCTGCTAGACCATTTTGTGTATGAACATGAGCAACC
>MU785800.1:67860-102022 GCA_026770625.1 Nicotiana glauca
ACTATAATTTCCATGGTTCTTGGGGCTGTGAACCAGCATTCCTTGATCTCAGACTAATTTCTTGAAGTCTTCTTGTTGTAATTGCTTGTTTTCCTTTCCACTTCAGTCCACTTGTGGGTTTGAAACCAATATCACCAGTAACAACAGCTGATCTTGTTATCTTTGTTGATGATCTAGTGGACACTATTCTGCTACTTGGCAGCCCAGGCTATACAAAAAATAACTGATTAGTTTAAGGAAAGGTGCAACAGAAGATAACATAACTGATTACATCTTCACTTACATTAATAGCTGTGAAGCCATTCTCAGCCTGAAAGACACCCATTCCCATCAGTCTTGGCCTTTTATATGGTGTTGAACTTCCAATACCCCTTCCCCTTCCTCTAATTGAAGTTGGTGCAGTAGAAGAAACAGGTGCAGCAGATACATTATCAGCTGTATTTGGAGCTGAACATGAAAACCAACTCTCAAATGAATTATGTGTTGCTCCCCTTCCTCCACCTCCTCCCCTTCCTCCACTTCCTCCCCTCCCTCTTCCTCTTCCCCTGCCTCTAGTAGTAGTAGATGCAGAAGTAGATGCAGTAGATGCTGTATCAGGAGCAGAACATGTAAACCAACTACCAAGTTAAGAAGCTGATGGAAATTTAGCACCCACAGAAGTACTAGCTGCAGTATCAGTTGTTTTCCTTGGTCTACCTCTTTCTTTTTTTTGCAGTAGGCTCACCTTCATTAGTAGTTGATTTCTGAAAAAAAAAACATGTTAGATGATGAACTAAATTGAAAAGAAATTGATGCAAAATACAGTCTTACCTTTGGTCTGCCTCTTCCCTTTCCTGGAACTGTTGGTTTTGCAGCAGCTGTTGATGAACTAGCACCAAGTGTATCACTCTTTGGACAGCCTCTTTTGTTGTGACCTCTCTCATGACAGAGCCTACATGTCATAACTAGACCAGTTTTAGGCAATTTACCAGACTTCTTAGTTTCATTTGCCTCTTTCCTTCTGACCTTTTTTGGTCTACCAGGCATGCTTTTGACAACTGGAGGTGCAACAGAAGGGTTGGCAGATTCAGGCCACATTGGCATATTACTCACTGGTTGGATGAAATTAGAATAAGTTAACAAGTATGTCTCTTTGTTGTAGCAGCTATCAATGAAGTCAATTGGTTCAACCTTGTCATAATACATTGCACATATAGCATGTGGACATGGTATCCCCTTTAGCATCCAAGATCTGCAACTACAAACCTGCTTTCTAAGGCACACAGTGTGTTGCTTACCATCATCCATGACTTCATATCCTGTTTGTCCATTAAACTCAATGGTACATGTCATTGATTTTTCAATATTGTCCTCCAATATCTTTAAGGCCATTGGAGAGATGTTGCTGCTCCATGTGTTTGCAAATGCCCTTAACTTGCCTATTCTTGTCATGATCTTGACTCTAATCTCCTCAAGCATGCTAATAATAGTCTTGTGCCTTGCAGCCAAGATCCAAACATTAAAACTCTCAGACATTTTATTATCCACTGCATCACATTTGACTTCACAGTTGAAATACACCTTGCACCAATACTCCTTGTCATAGTATAGTAGATCATCCACTATGTTTTTACCAAGCATTGACAGTGTTTTCAGATTTTTTTTAAATTCAGCTTCATAAGTGCTTCTAGCACACTTCCAGAATAAGATCCTCCTTTGGAGCCCTCTCCAGTTCTTTGACCAATTAGCTAAGATGTGCCTAGCACACATCCTTTGCTCACAAGCTGGAAATAATTCCTTGATTACTGAATCCAATCCCTGTAAATGACAGTTACATGTTACATAAGGAAAATGAAGCTAATGAAATAAAAAAGTGAAGCTAATGAAACAGAAAAGTGAAGCTAATGAAAAAAGTGAAGTTAATGACAGTTACCTTTTGCATGTCAGTGATCATAGTGCAGCCTGTGCCATCACCCAATCCCAAGTCTTCCTTCAGCAAAGTTAAGAACCATGACCATGTACTTTTCTTCTCATATTCTACTAAAGCCCAAGCTAGTGGAAGCATTTGGTTATTACCATCTTTTGCCACAGCAACTAGTAGTTGCCCCCTACTTACACCCTTCAGGAAACAACCATCCAAGCCTATGCATTTTCTACACCACAAGAAGGAATTTTTTAGTGCCTCAAAACAGATGTAAAAACTTACAAACACTGGCCTACCCTGTTCATCTGGTTCACCAAGCTTCACAACACAAGTACTCCCAGGGTTAGTCCTTAACAACTCATCCCTGTAATCCAGAATTCTACCAAACTCCACTTTATGATCACCCATTATTTGCTGTAGTACTTTAGCTCTTGCTCTCCTGGCTGTGGTCTTACCAACATGAACTTTGAATTTCTTCCTGACTAATTCTTGCAATTTGAACACTCTTATGTTTGGTTGTTCAGTTATTCTATCTTTGAAGACCTTGGCCAAGTATTTAGCATTGCACAAATAATTTCTAGAGGCCCTCTCACACTTGTGAACTGGATTGTATGTCCTTATAACAAAATTATTGGTTACACTATCCAAGCTTGCAAACAGCAGCCAATTGCAGTTTTCCTTGGTGCACCTCACCCTAACTCTAGTTGGCTCATTTACATACTTTTCAATCAGAACTCTTCTTTGTAGTGCATACCTAGTTAGTGCATCTCTAAATTCCTTAACACTCTCAAAGATCATACCCAACTGCCATACAATCTTTTTGCATGTTTTATCAAACTTCACACTCTTTGTAGATTTGGATTTCCTTTTTGTTAGCTTTACCTTCTTGTCTTCCCCATCTTCATCCCAACATTCATCTTCATCAGTTTCAAAGCTACAAGCATCAGAACTGTCAAAATATGGCTCATCACCACCTAGCCTGTCTTCTACACTTTTTTTTACCTATTTCAGTCTCATCAAAACCAATATCTGGCCCAGCCTCACCACATGGTACATCTTTAGTATCAACAGCAGCTTTCTCCTTTCTTTTTCTCCTTTGAAATGACCTATTTTCCTTCCTAATCTCTATGTACTCTTCATGTACATCACTGCCATAATCATCCCCCCCAAAGAAGTCACTATCATCAGAATCAACACTATCTTCAGTTGATTCATCAGATCCAGTATCACTTGAGTAATCTTCAGTTGGAGAAGATTCTGGATCTGAAAGTGCAGCAGCTGTGTGTGGAGGAGTAGAAGTGTGTGGAGGAGCAGAAATGTGTGGAGGAGCAGAAGTGTTTTGGGTAGGAGAAACATTAATTGAAGATGGGGAAGTGTTTGGAGGAGCAGCAGAACCATTAAAAGCAGCCCCTTTATTAAAAGCTGAACAAGATTCCTCCCCAGGCATGTGCACATATACTTCCAAAACAGCTCCATGTTGTAAAGACTTACCAATTGCTAAAAGAGCCCTATCATTTTCAATATCTCCTAAAATGCCACAGTTAGGTGGTCGAATACTAAATTTACAATCTGAGTTGTACCCTAATTCTTTAATATAATCCTTCAACTCAAAATAGGAAATGGTATCCACATCAACATCAAAGTATTCAGACATTACCCCACCAACATATTTTGGTTCCCCATTTTCAAGGTGTAACACCCCACCATGAAATAGTCTTAAAGTGATTAAAGCAAACCCACTCATACCTATATGCAAACAAAGCAAAAACAAAGCGATAAAACAAAATTCAGCATAAATCGACAAACTGTACATACTGGTATTATAAAAGTACTTATTTCACTGAACCCATGCACAATCGAATCTAGAAAAATAGCATTCGGACAAGAAACCTCAAATTTTATCTGCCAATCACAAAATCGCAATGGCTAAAAACATTTAAAATCCTAAAACAAACACAAAACTAATTAAATGCAGTAAAGAACTAACCTTTGCTCTTGGATTGTGACGAATAAAAAACTGAGACTTCTAATCTGACCTTCAATCGATACACGAAAAACCCTAGAACAACATTCTAGTTTAACCTTCGAATCTGACCTCCCATTCCTTCAATCGAACTATTAAAATGGGGCTTTATACTTGTTTTCGATCTATTAAGCAAGAGAACAAAGAAATTTTTTATTTCTTCATGATCTGGTTAAAGGATCGATTAGCTAGTAGTGAAGAAAGGGGAAAAACTTTTGGGTCTCAGATGGTCCCTTATGAAATAATTGAAGAGAGAAAAAAAGATAAAGGGACAAATGTGAATGGAATGGGGGGCCCATCGGTTTATGAAACGCGTGTGTACACCGCATGTATTATAATTGGGGTTCTGGTCCAGCTCAGCACAAAAGGGGAAAAATATTAAGGTAAAAAAAAGTTTAGGGGGTACTAGGATTCCCGTATAGAAAAAGTGTGTAGTTGGAACTTTGGGGTATAGGACAGGGGGGTAATGAGGCATTTTCCCAAAAATGTATGTTGTAAGAATTAAGCATATGATATGTACTGCCATAAAAATGATTATAATGATACATACCTTAATAAAATATGGCTAAACTTAGCGGGAGTTAAGAACAAAATTAGAGCTTCGTGCTGATAACATGTTATAAAATAAAAGCAATGCAGTAAAATGTAAATAAGAAGAGATAGAAAGAAGGGAGAAGAGTTTTGTTTTTTCACTTTGGTGTATTTTTTCATTGCAATTACATGGCCTTTTATAGGCATAAAAAGTAAAGATGATTGACATAAAATAGAAAATTTAATCTTTCAACTATTCACAATATGGATATCCAATATAGTATCCAATGTAACATCTAATGTAGTATTCAATGTACAAATTATTCATAACAGGAACAATATTCAATACCTATTGTATTATAGTACGTGTTAACTTTAAAATCCAAGCAACATTCGTTCCAACCATTACAATGGGCAACGCCTAATTAGTGTAGGCACTCGGGTGGGGCCAGTGTCAGAAATTTTAATAACGGGATTCAAAATAATATAAGAGTTATATTTAGGTTTTGAACTTGTGATTTAAGGTGACTTTTGAATTTCATTTATCACTAATTAGAATCTTTTATTATGCTAAGAAAAATATTTTTTATCTTATTTTCCAACAAAGGGGATGCAGTTGGTGGAGCTCCCTTTAGCTCAGCCACTGCTAAAGCCTGGGAGCATGAATCATGCATTAAATTAAATAATCTTTTAGTTTATACAATTCTCCGTGTCGTTTCCTACTATGACCTAATTCAGTTTACCGGGAGTTGAGTTAATTATATATTCGTTCTGACATAAGACATTAATTTAATAAAAGTTATATATGTATTGAAAATAGTGTATCTTACAGTTTGTTTTGTTTTTAATTAATTAAAGAGGGCAGCCTAAGCTTCCACTATACACCATTAGGGTCTTATGGAGCTTGCTGACATAGTGAGTTTAATTCACGATATACATGTCTTATGGAGCAATAAATCATAAAATAAGGCAATGTTGGGTTAGTTTTATTAAATAGAATTTGTAAGCTTTTAGACAACACCTACTATATATAGAATTAGTGTTTGTTGTGGAGGATTAGTTTTTGATGATAAGAGTATTAAGTAGCTTCTTCTTGTTTTAGTAAAGTGCAATATTATGTCGGGTGCGGAGTGTTGTGAAAATCCACCAAAGTTGAGGTCAGGCAGCAGTGGAGGAGAAGCAGGTCATGTCCAACTACTTGGAGGCTTCAACTGTTATGTTTCTGGCCCTCTTCATTCCACTCTTTCTCTCCTCCTTGTTTCTGATGTTTTTGGTATATTCTTTTTTATTTAGCTTTCAATATTCTTTTTTTTATCCCCGCTAATTTCAAGCTCATCATCCGTTGATCGATGATATTTACCTGTGATTAATCACCATGAGAGAATTGCACGAGGCTATTTAGTACTCCCTCTGTTCCAGTTTATGTGAACCTATTTTTTTTTTGTCCGTTCCAAAACCTTTTTTTAATTTGATAACAATTTAGCTTAAAGTTATAACTCTAACTTAACGAGAAGCTTTTATAACCGCACAAATACTTTGGGCCCATTTGAACTTGTTTAGAACCACAAATTCCAAAAGTTTTATTTTTTTCTTAAACTCCGTGGCCAGTCAAAATTGGAACGGACGGAGTATACTAGATCGAAAAGTAGGAACCTGGAATCTTTGTTTCTTTTTGTGCTTCTTGTCACTGCCCGTTTCATATTTTCCTCTTCTATATTTTGATTGAAATCCACATAGATGAAGAGGAGCTTATTGAATCTCACATATGGTCACTGACCTTTACCCAATATAACAATAATAACGTCATAACACTATTTTTTGTCATGTTAATGACTGATGGATTGAGAGATGGAGCTGATTACTTTTTTGACAAAATTAATTGTTTATGATGCTCTAATCATATATATATATCTGGCAAGTTAACTCAAGTTAAGGGAAAACCAAAGACTATCGGACTCATGTGGATTATGTCCATTTCCTATCACCAAATAACATTGTGAATGTTCTAATTATCGTCTTTTTATTAATATGCAGGATATGAAGCTCCAAAGTTAAGGTGAGATGCAGTCCAGTTCTGAATTCTTTGAATAAGAATCTCTTTTTTACATGTGATTTAAGCAAAAGTTGTCCTTTCACCCTATCAAATTAGCTTCTCAATTCCTAAAGAAACTTTATCCTCACTGTACTAATAAAAGTCATCGTTAACAATGATGATAAGATATTCAAGTCTTGCTTGACTTATAGGTAGCTGTATATATTGGATGTAAATAAATATTGATATGCTTCATGCTTGCTTTCAAAATTTTAGGAAGCTTGCTGACAAAGTTGCAGCAGCTGGCTTCTACGTAGTAGTCCCTGATTTCCTCCGTGGTGATCCACATGTAGCTAATGATGTGAGGCCTTTAGAATTATGGATAAAAGATCATGGACCGGTGAGTTTGTATTTCTAATACTTTTCTACGCGATTTCTAATTCAATGTGTCTGGATATTAGCTGAGGTTTTGAGGCTTGAACTTCATTTTTCAATCCCTTATGTGGTTTTCAATAATCCTCGGTCTCTTTATTTTTATTTTAAATGCATCCTGGAAAAACAGGATATCTTGGGTTTTTGTAATATTTCACTAGTGGAGTCTGGTGACCTCTCAAGTTTGCACTTTTATTTAATGTATTCTTGTTACATTAGGATCAAGGGTTCGAAGATGCAAAACTAGTTATTGAAGCTTTAAAGAGCAAAGGTATTACTAAAATTGGAGCAGTAGGCTTCTGTTGGGGAGGTAATCTTCTTGCTATGGTTACAAGTCTTTTATATTCCTTTGGCATGAATTTATAAGCAGTCTTGAAGAATATATCGATCTAATTTGCTAAATAACTGTATTTCAAATCCTTTTCAGCTAAGGTGGTTGTGGAACTAGCAAAATATGCATATATCCAAGCTGCAGTGCTTTTACATCCTTCATTTGTCGCCGTAGATGATATGCACGGTATGATTTTGTTATTAGATCTTCTATATTTTCATCTCATCTTATATAATGAGCTCATAACATTGGGAATGTTCAGGAATAAATTTCATATATGCCTTGATCGCCTCTTGAGACATTCATTTTTAAAGTATGAAATCTTTATCGAGCATCTCTTATCTTTGAGCTGGTTGGTGGGTTGAAACGGATTGGTTAAAAAAATTCTGGTCCCATTACATGTTAATTCAGAGCAGGATTCATAGTATCTGGGCTGAGTTATTAGGTTGTTTCCATTTCAGAAGTCATAAGTTCCTAATTTGTTGTGATATTTCAGCTGTTAAGGTTCCAATCTCAATATTGGGGGCAGAGATTGACAAAAGATCTCCGCCAGAGCTTGTCAAGCAATTCGAGATGGCCTTAAATGCTAAACCCGAGGTATAAAGATATCATTTGCTTTTACTTCAAATTCAATTCTGCTTCACTAAGGGGAAAAACAAAAAGACGAAAGGAAACTACTTTCAGCATGTCATAATACTTGACTTAGAGGTGTTCCGCAGAGGCTTATAAGACCCAAATTACACTGCCACGGTTTATTAATGCTAACGAGAATGAATGGGACGATTATGGTGTTTTCGTGCAGGTTGATGCATTTGTGAAGATCTTTCCCGGGGTTGCACATGGCTGGTCTGTGAGGTACAAAGACGAAGATGAAGTGGCTGTAAAAGCTGCTGAAGAGGCTCACCAAGACATGTTGGGGTGGTTTGAAAAGCATCTCAACTAATACTTGCTTTCACTCTGTATATTGCATGTATTCCTTGTACAATAATTTGCCAGCCCGTGCACAAAACATACGCCATCAGCATCTTGTCAGGAATATGGATTTCTCAGTAGGAGAAATGGAGTGTTGTTTGTATTTAGTGTTTGAATTAATTGTTACGTTCATACAGGGTGTACATAGGTCGGGTTGGTTCGGATTTTATAATTACCAAACCAAACCAATTATATCGGGTTATTAAATCTAAAGACCAAACCAAACCAATAAAACTCGGATTTTTCGCTCTCGGTTTTTCTCGGGTTTCGGATTTTTTCGGGTTTTTTTTCCGGTAAAATCTTCGTAGAACAAAATATATAAATTGTGCTCAAAATATTTCTTTAATCCTAGAAAGATACAACTATAAAATATTTTTCAAGAAAATAATACAAAATATGAAATGTGTCATGGCATTATACTAAAATATTCAACAATAAAGACAATAAAATTATGTAATATAAATATTGCTAATTAAAAAGCTATAATAAAAATAAATATAATCTAAAAGTAATAAGTCATGATAAAATAAATAGACTAATAAGGGAGTGTTAATCACATGACTAGATGCTAATAAAGAAAAATAAAAAAAGATTATGCATTTCTTATTTAAATTATTGCAAAATAAAATATAAATATTCAATATATTCCCGTTCATAGTATTGAATTGCATGTCTTTTGTTAACATTAGTATTGATTTGATATTGGTTTAGGCTTTTGTTAGCATTATTTAGTTTGCTAATGTTAATTGCTATAAAACTTATTGGATCATTCAAAATTCTAAGTCCAAAAATAATACCTTAAAAGATAAAATTATGAAATTTTTTAAGAAATATTTATAAATTACATCACAATAAGTATATTTATATATTAAATATATCTAAAATTTCTATATATGTAATGTTGGGTTGGTTTGGTTTCGGTTTGACTTTCTTTAGTTAAAACCAAACCAAACCAATTATGGTCGGGTTTTTTTTTCCAACACCAAACCAAATCAAACCAACCCATAGTCGGGTTTTTTTTCTCGGTTTGACTCGGATTATCGGGTTGGTGCGGTTTGTCGGTTTCCTTTGTACACCCCTACATCCATCCATAGGACTCTTCAGAAGCACTGATCAATAAACTGATGTATTAAACTATAATTAGCTCAGTTTTAGAATAATTACTCTAAGTTGGTGGTGGAAGTATAAACATGACCTCAGGTTCCTAAGACAGATCAATACAGTTAATTTAGGAAATATATTGGACCTTTACATTACCAACAATCTTATATTACCTTGTTAGGAGAGAATTGTGGTCCTCCACACATAGCTAGTCCTTTCAGGCAGTCTCAAACGGTAGAGCTGTCAATATGTGCCGGCCCAGCCTAACCGGCCCATGTGGGCTTTGGCACTGTAAAAATTGCAAGGGGCGCTTTATTTGGTCGCCCCCATTAAATCTATACTCACTTTTTTTTTAAATTTTAACTTGTACTTACCTTTTAAACAACTTCAGCCCCATTTCTCCTCCTCCTTCTCCTCAAATTTAGAACCGTCTTTAGATTTTAATTACCTTTATATACATTTTAATGAAAATTGCAGGATTTGGAGAAGAGATTTCTAAATCTTCAGAGGGTGTAGAATCAAAAGATGCTAAAACAACCTTGGGCGAGTACAAAAGTGTTCTCAATTCAAAGAATGCTGAAGTAATTTTGGTGAGAGAAACTTTCATTTTCTTGAACAAGCTAGTATTTTCCACTAATTAATAAAATTATTGTCTCACAAAATTACAAACAAAATCTTCAGTTCTAGAGCTGAAATTTGATGGTTACAAAACAAAAATTTCAGCTCTAGAGCTTAAGTTGACAGTTACAAAACAAAAAATTCAGCTTCGCCAGTTACAAAACAAACCAGTTACGAAAACAAAAACTTCAGCTTTAGAGCTGAAGTTCGTCTGTTACAAAACAAAAACTTCAGCTCTAGAGCTGAAGTTCGCCAGTTACAAAAAGAAAAACTTCAGCTTCAGTCCTGTCTACTAGAATGTTGAAGTTTTGCGTGATTGTCTTTGCTACTTCAGCCCCGTATGCTGAAGTTACGCGAAAAAGTGGATACGCTTGCAATTTTTTTTACAAAACAAGCACAAGTTAAAGCGTGACCCAAAAAGCGGGTATAAATACAAATGCTCCTTTGACACTTGTCAGACCAGACCAATCCACCGTCTCAATGGGCCTTAAAATAGTTAGCTCAACCCCGCTTTACGTGGGCCATGGCCCCAAGTTTTTTGTTTTTTTTCTCTAGTTCCAAAGGATTTAATGAATGGCTATTTTCTTTTGCCCATTTCACATGAAAAGACATACATGCCACCTCAAAAAAGAAAGCACATGAAAGTAGAACTAATTAATCTAACGGGGACATGACAGCAGTAATATCAAAAATCGATTCATCGAGCAAAAAAATGGCTTGGTGAAAGGATCACTACGAAAAGAGAACTATCTTTCTCGATAGTAGAAATAGGGATTTTTTTTTGCATATATATATAAAATTATAAAACATCCTTGTGTCTACAACAAGGAAAGGGCCAATAATATTGTGAAAGAATTTAATTTTTTTTGTGTGTGTGTGTTAACTTATATTTTTTTATAGAAAAGCAATATCATATACTCATTAAATTGATATCCTGAATTAGCCTTTAATTAGAACACAAATTGTAGCCAATAGAGAGAATGTTCAAATCTTGTAATTCGTTGCAGTCATTTTCTTTCTAATTTTTCTCCATGCGAATCAAATACCGATATAAAGAATTACATGAAAATGATACATCAAAGTAGTACTTATCACAACTAAAAAGACTTCGTGGTGGCTGTTGAGTGGATTTTCTTCACCACTTAATATGCGTAAAGGTTCCAAAAAAAAAAAAAATCTCTTCAAGTCATTAGATAAACATGAGACCAATTACTTTTAGGAACTAATCATTAGATTAACGTGAGAACACGTAAAGATTTCAAATTAATTGTCCTTTAGGTTAAATACATATACAATCCATCTAATTTCACACTATTTTTTTATTTTGACACTCTATCTCTATCTTATTCCACTTTGGTCTTCCAACTTTATTTTATATGTTCCATTTTGGCCCTCCAACTCTATTTCGTATGTTCCACCTTAATATAAAAGCTGAAACAAGTGCAAAAAATATAGCCCGTTAAATCTGAGGTGTAATAAATATCCAATTAGATATTGCTACCTGGTTTTTCTATCCATGTCAAATGGATCGATATTAAGATACATGAACGCGGTCGTATTTTTTCATCCATTGTTGCCCCATCTTCATTCTCTAAGTTCCAAAGCTTTCATCTGTCAATTTCATGCAAGGCCCGTTTAGATGAAATAAACCCACAAAAAATATGGTCGTATTCAGATATTTTAGTATTGACTAGTTTGATATAGATGAAAAAAACTAGGTGGCAACATTTAATTGGATATGTATTACTCCCTATATTTAACATGCTATATTCTTTATATTGATTTTAGCTTTTGTGTTAAAGTGGAACATAAAAAACAAAGTTGGAAGGTCAAAATGAAACATATAAAATAAAATTGGAGGGGCAAAATGGAACAAGTTAGGAATAGAGTGGCAAAATGAAAAATAGCGCAAAGTTGAATGGTTGCATGTCTTTGGCCTATCCTTTACATAGAATGAAAGAGCACGTCAACTCAAAAGAGAGTATCCTTTTTTTTTTTATTTTTTATTTTAAAAGTAAGTGTATCATAATGTTTAAAGACGTGGGGTATAATTAATAATTTAATTTCTTCCTCTTGCAAAAGAAATTCGATTAGGAAAAGAAAGAATGTATATAATCCAGCATCTCTGGTAGTACGTGCTGGTGCCATAAGAAGATAAAGAATTCCTTTACCAAATAAAATATTAAAGAGAATAATTTCTCTTTTAAAACAGCAACTTGTTTTTCTAATTAGATATATCATCTAATGAAACTCTAATTTTCGAAATATTCTCTAATCGATGTAAAATTTCTCGAGCCTTCTTTTAAACTAATTAAATATTAAGTAATAAGCACTGGGGTTTAATTCCTAAAAGATTTTGGGTTGCAGAGATTGAGCCTTCAAAAGAAGCTGTAAAATGCTTCTTAAGAACCAAAGTTATAATTGAAAATTAATTTTAGTTGAGTTTCATTTCAAATCAATAAACACTTGTTTTAAATTATACATCATGGTATGTTTTATTTTTAATATGATAAACCAAACATCTAAAAGTTAAAAAAATATTAGATGACACAAATATCAATCAATTATACTTTATATTTGCAACATAAAGCAGGAGCACTATGACTGTGACGACCCAAATAGGTCATTACCAGTTTCAATTAATTCTGTGCTTCCGAAATCTTGAAAACCTCATTTAGAGTCGCCTCAATTTACGTGCGCAGTCCGCGCGCGTAGCCGGAAAGCTTAGATGTGAAATTCTGTGAAAAATGCTAAAATTTGATGTTAAAATGAATAAATTTGACATTGGTCAACATTTTGGGTAAACGGATCCAGAACCGTGATTTGACAATCCCGGAGGGTTCGTAGGAAAATATGGGACTCAGGCGTATGTCCGGAATCGAATTCCGAGGTCCCGAGCCCGAGAAATGAATTTTTAAAAGAAATTATTTTTCTGAAATTGTTAAGAAAAATTAAAATGATATTTCATTAGAACGTGTTGGTATCGGCCCCGTATTTTGGTTTCGGTGCCTGGTACAGGTCTTATATATGCTTTAAGTCATTTCTGTAAAATTTGGTTGAAAACGGACGTCGTTTGACGTGATTCGGACCAAAATTGGAAATTTTGAGGTTTTATGAAGTTTGAAAGAATTTTTGGATTTTGAGGTTTAATTCGATATTTATGATATTATTTTGGCGATTTGATCGCGCGAATAAGTTTGTAGGATGTTTTTGAGGTTGTGTATATATTTGGTTTGGAGTTCCGAGGGCTCGGGTGAGTTTTGGATGGGCCACGGGTTGCATTTTTGAACTTGAAAGTTTGCTGGTATAACTGACCTGCAGGCTTCGTATTTGCAAAGCCTGGCTCGCAAATGCGAGATAGCCCAGACCTGACCCTCCATCACAAATGCGATAATAAATTTCGCAAATGCGAAGGTGCCCATGATGGCCAGGGATCGCAAATGCGATCATTATGTCGCAAATGCGGAACTGGGTCTGTCACAAATGCAACATTTTTGGTCGCAAATGCGAAGCCCCATTTTGTTCAGCATTCGCAAATGCGAACTTCACTTTGCAATTCCCACATCTGAGGGTCGGGGTTCGCAATTGCAAACCCCTGTTCGCATTTCCCATATCAGAGACCTGCAATTCTCTATACTTAACCGATTTTTAAGTCATTTGCACACCATTTTCAAAACAAAACTCCTTTGGGCGATTTTTCAAGAACAAATCTTCTTCCAAATCAATTGTAAGTTAGTTTTTACTCATTTCTTTCAATCATTTACATCTTTTAACATGGTTTCAACCTAAAATCAAAGATTTTCATGGGAGAAATTGGGTGTTTTGGGTAGAACCTAGGTTTTTTAAAAATTGGGGATTTGGACCTCAATTTTAGGTCCAATTTAAAAATAAATTATGTATTTGAGTTCGTGAGGGAATGGTTAATCGGGTTTTGGTTCGAACCTCGGGTTTTGACCACGTGGGTCGGGGGCGATTTTTGACTTTTTGGGTAAAACTTTGGAAAATTCATTTTCATGCATTGGGGTTGATTCATTTAGTGTTTATTAATGTAATTAAGTAATTTGTGATTAGATACGAACGAATTGGAGGTGGAATCACGGGGTAAAGCTATAATTAAGGCTTGAGTTATATTCAAGGCATTGAGGTAAGTGTTTGGTCTAACCCTAGCTTGAGGGACTAGGAGTTGAGTCTTGTTTGCTAATTGCTTCTTGTTGAGTACGACGTATAGGCATGATGATGAGCATCTATACGTTGGTATCTAGCATGATTGTGAGTCTTTAAATTGTGAATATCTTGATTTCGTTGTATTTCTCTTGCCTTAGTGATGATTCCTATTTGTTGTAAAAAACTTGTGAAAGGAAATTGTGACCTATGAACAACGAGGAGCATTAGCTCAAGTTATACTACAATTGTGAATGTATATGAAGTGGTTGAACCCTTTGGAGCATTGGCTCAAGTGGTAAAGTGGGATATGAAATAAAAGTGAAAGGAAGAAAAAGAGTATTTAAAATTTTTCCCTTGCCGGGATATTGTTGTTATTGATTATTTTTCCTTGCCGGGACATTGAGATTATTGATGTTGTACCCTTGCCGGGATTTAATTGTTTAATTGTGTTCCCTTGCCAGGATTTCTATTATTATTTTATTTATTCCCTTGTTTGTGATTGTTGTTTGGGTGAGGAAGAGTGTTAAAGCACTAAGGGTGATGCCGTGCATTATTTATTTATCGTGAGGAAAGAGTATAAAGCACAAAGGGTGATGCCATGCATGATTTGCTTATTGTGAGGAAAGAGAGTAAAGCACTAAGGGTGATGTCGTGCCGCACAATGTACCATTCTGTGCCAATTCTATTGATTATATGTAAGGAAAGAGAGTAAAAGCACGAAGGGTGATGCCATGCATATTGTATTATATAATTGTTTGGTGAGGATGAGAGTAAAAGCACGAAGGGTGATGTCGTGCACTTGTTGCCTTCTGTTTCCTTATTAATGTCCGAGCTATGTTGTTTCCTTTGTTGCTGGACAACTTTTACTTGAAATTGTTATTTCCCCATAGCATGCTCCCTCTCCCATATTGATTACTTGTCTCTGTATCTCGATTCCACTGTATATGTATATATAACTGCACAGGTTTATGTGGTAGTCCGGTCTAGCCTCATTACAACTTCGCTGGGGCTAGGCTAGGCACTTACCAGCACATGGGGTTGTCGATGCCCCCTTTCTCTCGCGAAATCGAATTTATGGCATTTAGGAAGACAACTCGTTCCCTTTTGGGAATTGGATTTTTGAATTGAAGAGTCGCCACCTAACGATTAAGTGCATTAGGATACTAAGGGGGTTTTGGTTTGGAAACCAGAGATTTGGGTAAGGGCTAGAAATTATCTCGAGGGGAAGGTGTTAATCAACCCTCAAGATCCACTAGTGTAGTTCTCGACTATGCTAAAATTGTGAATTCAAATACAAGTAACAAATAGGCAAACAAGGATTTCAAATATGAGGGATTATCACATAATGGCTGCACATAAGTTAAAGTTGAAGAAACAAAGAAAGCTGAAATTTTGAGGAAATAGTTCGAAAATTCTTAAAAGTGATAAAAAAAATAAAAGGAAGGGAGGGGTCCTAGTTTTACAAATAATATGGATCACATCAATGCAATACCCGGCAATCACTCCTCAAAATAGGGGCTACATGTGGTATTAGCGCACCGGTCATCATATCCATATCTACCATTTCCCACCCCGTTGAGGTATTAAATGCGGAATAGTTTTGTTACTTATTACATGCTAATACCCTCCCCAATCCTATCAGTACCGGAGGCATTTGGGGCTACTTGTCCTAAAGGGAAGGAAAATTTGGATTTTGTATGGTTTAAAAAGATGAAATTCTAAAGCGACAAACAAAAATACATAAAGCAGATTATGGGAAACATATAACAACTTAAAAGGCTCAGATAGGCCTCCTCACTTAAAGACAGGTTATTTAGCATGTCTTGTAGATACTGGTTATGGTCTGAATTAAGCTTAAATGTTAAGGAGGCAAACTGATTTATTATACATTCCAGATAAGAAACCGAAATCAGATCTGCCTGCTAGCTGGAATTAATAGAGTTTGATTCCATTAACTAATTTACCTTATAGATCGCCTAGGTGAAACCTATCGGCATGGTATCTAAATACGAGAGAAAGATACTGATTTCAGAAGCAAATTTATTAACAGCAGGGACATAAGTTCTGCAAGCGTTTAAGCACTGTTATTACCAATTTTAAACTTATAAACGAGTTGAGGGATTCAGATTGGTTGATTACTTCTATAGGCATGCTTTCTAAGCGTGACTGATTTTAACCTTTATGGAAACATAGAAATCCTATAGGCATGGTGTCTAGAATACTGATTTAAACCTTTATGGAAACGCATAAATCCTATAGGCATGGTGTCTAGAATACTGATTTTTATTGTTTAAACATGTGTATCATTTGCCTAGTGATGGATGCGTATGCAGAATTCAGGCAGCCCTATAAACATGCTTTCTATATGATAGGCAAAAATGTAACATCCTACAGACGGGTTCTCTATATGAGATGCAGAAATGCAGAAGCGACTGATACGATATATTATGTATGAAATGCAGAACTTATCGGTAGGATTTTTAAGATGCAGAAGTGCAGAAATTTATAGGCATGGACTTCTAAAAATGCTGAAGTGCTGAACCTAAAGACAGGATGTCTATATGAAATGTGGAACCTGTAGGCATGGTTTAGATATGCAAAAAATGCAGAAGTGCAGAACTTGACATGATTTGCAGAAGTAAATACCTATGAACATGATATCTACCCTTATGCATACATGAGCGACCCTCCCCTTTTCAATATAAACACCATAAGTTATTACAAATTATTACAGCCCGGAAGGAATAAAGGAAAGGTAAAATTA
The DNA here is from genome assembly GCA_026770625.1 of Nicotiana glauca. NCBI lineage: Eukaryota > Viridiplantae > Streptophyta > Magnoliopsida > Solanales > Solanaceae > Nicotiana > Nicotiana glauca. Next base: position 84,732 of record MU785800.1, read on the forward strand.
CATCAGAAAACTAAAAAAATTTACAACCAAGGAAAGCCTGATTCAGACTTCCTGTCTGAAGCATGAAGTAAACCAATCTCCAAAGATCAGATTCCAAAGCCTTTCTCATTTTTTGGGTGTGTTAGAGTTCCCAAGAGCTTCATGAACTCAAGGCAGTGCTTACACCCAAATTCATTGCAAAATTGAATTATAGTGCAGTGTGGAAGGGCCAGCCCTCAAATGTCCAAGTTCAGAGGGAGCTCAAGGTCCCAAAGCAAGGATCATAGGAAGGGGGCAAAACTTAGAATCTAAGAGAGAGTGCAAGTGCAATAGAGAGGATTCTGGGGAAGACCAAGACAAGCTGGTAGTCATACCCAGCAATTGGAAATGTTGGCACACCCCAACCAGCCTGTTAGCCACATTGGTTGGGAGTTAGGATCCATTAGAGGATCAAGTTCAGGCATGAGCAACAACTTGGATGTTGCCATGCTTTGAACTTTAACTCAAACACATAGAAGGGAAATGGGGTATGTGAATTCATAACAACAACATATGCAAAGAGAACAACATATTTAATACTGAACATAGACAGCAAAGTTGACAGAATTATAGAAGCTGTAAAGCAGACACATAGGGATGAGGCAGAAACTTAAATTAGAACATACCAGTTTCAGGGAAACAAGAAAGTAAAAGCTGTAGTCTTGTAAAGCCAAGTTGCAAGCAAATAGTCAGAATATCACAGGAGAGAGTAGAGTGTTGAGTGAAGTAAAGAGTATTGAAATTGAAAGTAAGTAATGTGTGTTAGAGTATTGAACTCGAGGTCTCTTAAAGTACTGAAAGGTCGTGCCCTTTATAGTGCAGAAAGCAAGTAAGAAAAAGGTAAGAAAATAGTTTTGAAATCAATTACATAAGGTCTCCCTTTAATTAAGGGATTCTGATTTTAAACGGGCAGAATAAATAAGGAAAGAATTTGATCAAAATCTTTTCCAAAGTATTACAAGAAGGGCAAATACACAGAAACTATTTAAGGAAAGAGTTTGATAGCAACACGGTTTGTGCAAATAAGGAAAAACAATCAATCAACAGCCAGTAAAAATCAGAAATTGAGTTTTGGTATGAATGAATCCAATTAGAAAAGGTGAAGAAAGGTTAAATTAAAGAAAATTAGTAACAATCAATCGAATCTTATTAAAAGGAATTCTAAATTAATCACAAATTGGCAAAACCCTTTTTGAAGGAAGAATTCCTCATATATAAAGCATACGGACATGTCAAACAAGAAATAACTGTCATGCTAATTAGAAAGAATCTAGTATAGAAAAGTTCAGACAAACAAAGAGGTTCAAATTCAGTACATAGACTCAGACTTAATTTGAGAGAATCCAGGGCTCTATAATAGAACCCTAGTCCAAACACAAGATCAAACTCGCCAAAACCCCCAAATCCTAGGGTTTTCAACTCGAATTAAGTGTAGAGACAAGAAGACAAGTAACTGAAACAGGCTCAGAGGTCTCTTTCAGAGGCTTATGAGAAAACAAACAGGTAAAATAGCAGGTTCGAAACAAACATAGTGCAAAAGCTGATTTGAAGCATAAAGAACATGTTTTAAGAAAAGCTTGGAACTTAAACAAGTTCAGAAGACAAAGAGGTAGTATAAACTTAAGGAAACAGTAGATGAAACATGTCTAGAAAGAACTCAAACAAAGTCTAAAAGAAGGCAAATAAAGAACTAAGAGCTTAGTAGCAAATACAGTAAAGAAACACAGGGGTAAATGAACAAATAAGATAAACGTGTGGAAGCATGATATAGAAACCAGTAGAAGAATTTACGGAGCACAATAGAAGAATATGCATAATAAGGCAAACATAAGAATACGGGAGAAGGACATGCGAGGCAGAAAAGAGAACATAAAACATAGCATAGATAGATTCACACAAAGAAAAGAAGAAGAAGAGTCGGAGAAACATTTAGAAACTTTTTCAGAAACCCTAAATCAAAGAGAAACAAATTTTGAAAGAAAAGATTGGGGAAAACGTTTTAAAACTCCAGTAGAACATAGATATAGCATAGATTTAAGAAAACAACCAGAGAAAAACCTCAAATAGCTAGGGTTTCAGAGAAACCCTAGAAATGAGAAAGGCTTGGAAGAAAGTCCGATCTTGAGTCGAAGAGGCCAGAAATAGGCTCCTGATGCTTGGATATGCCGGAGCGAGGCCGGAGAGGCCTCAAAGCCATGAATCTGAGAAGATTTGAAAGAACACCATCGAGGTCAGACCTCAGAACTTTGAACACCCAGGATTTAATGGTGGAGGGGAGTGAGTATAGGCCATCCATGGCCTGAGAAGCCATGGATTCCAGTGAGGTTATGGTCGGAGAGGGTGAGAGAGGCTAGGTTTCCAAGGAACCTTTGAGAGAGTTTGAGAGAGGGAGAGTATCCAAAGGCGGCTGAGAGATGGAAATGAGGGGATTAGGGTATTGTTGGGGAATTAAGGAGTAATCATAACAGATTCAATACATATTCCATAACATTTTTCGCAATTAATGCCTACTAATTACCAATAATACGTATTTATATCCCTTTTGCTATTTAGGTTCATTCTTCTTATGCGACTTCCGAATATTAAGAGGTTCAAGAGCCTATCCTTTTTTTATTTTCTTGGATCTCTTCAACTATTATTTGCCAACTGTCATCCTTTAACCAGTCCACATGTCATGACGTGTTACCTTATAATTAATTCTATACATGATCTTAATTTTTTCCAATATAGATAGTCCCCCCACTTGCCATTTATTCATCAATAGAATATTTGGGAAGTGAATTTCATTAGAGCGGGAATATTTTTCGCCATTAATTCTTTCTGGAACTAACGCTCCATATGTCACTTTCATTTAATGTCCATGACGCGTGGCATCCCCTTATTGGTTCTGTAAATTTTCAGCGCCTTTTAGGGATTTTTTACGGCTTCATCAATTATGAAGCGACAGCTTGCATCATGACATTTCCATAATTACACATTTTATTTTGACACTTGCTTCTGAGTATAAATATAACTTTTCGTATTTGTCTATCTCATAAAAAGTTTAGAATATTCAGTTCTTGTTTTCTTCTTCCTCGTACTACTACGTCTTCTTCAAACCCATCATGACAGCTTACATTTTTTTTTAATGACACATTTTTATATTTGTCTCTTTGTTAGGGCTTTTTCGTGTTTTTCTCTTATGGAATTTTTACCTTCCTATACTACATATGAACTAGGGGTGTACAAAAAAAAATCGATAAATCGCACCAACCCGATAATTCGAGTCAAACAGAGGAAAAAAAACCGACTGCGGTTTGATTTGATTTGGTTTGGTGTTGGATAAATAAACCCGACCATAATTGGTTTAATTTGGTTTTAACTAAAGAAAGTCAAATCAAAACCAAACCAACCCGACATATTATATATATAAATATTTCTTAAAAAAATTCATAATTTTATCTGTTAAGATCTTATTTTAAGGTTGGACTTAATATAGCCACTAATATTAGTAAATTAAATAATACTAACAAAAGCCCAAACCAAAATAAACCAATACTAATGCTAACAAAAGACATTCAATTCAATAGTCAATACTACAAACGGGAATTTATTGAATATTTATTTTTTATTTTACAATAATTTAAATTTAAATGCATAACCTATTTTTATCTTTTCTTTAGCGTAGTCATGTAACTAATATTCTCTTATTAGTCTACTTACTTTAGCATAACTTAGTACTTTTAGATTATATTTATTTTATTATAGTTTTTTAATGAGCAATATTTATATTGTACACTTTTATAATTTTTATTGTTGAATATTTTAGGATAATGCCATGACACATCTCATATTTTGTATTATTTTCTTGGAAAATACTTTATATAGTTGTGTATTACTAGGATTAAAGAAATATTTTGAGCACAAGTTATATGTTTTATTCTACGAGGATTTTACTGAAAAAAATCCGAAAAACCCTAGAAAAATAGAGATCGAAAAATCTGAGTTTTAGTGACTGGTTTGGTCTTTAAATTTAATAACCCGACACAATTTGTTTGGTTTGACAATCGTAATATCCGAACCAACCCGACTTATGTACACCCCTATATGAAACTTAATTTATTATCCTTCCTAATTAAGTCTTAACTTAATTATATGGGCATATAATTTTTCAATTATATACAATTAGTATTAATGAGTATCCCTTTATATTATGAATTGAATAGGAAAATATTTATTTCTCATCCCTGCTCTCTCTCCTCATCTCTCTTTCTCTCTTTGTCTCTCTCTCTCTCTCTCTCTCTCTCTCTCTCTATCTATCTATCTATCTATCTCTCTCTCTTCCTTTTATCCTCTCTCTTTTCAATGGTTTCAATATAGAGTTTTAACTTAACAATTTCCTTTCATATTGCACAATTGGTGTTCGAATTGAAATTCTCAATCAATAAATTTTGAAGGTGTTTGATTCTCCACCATTGGTAGCTATTAAAAAGTTTCAAAGCTTGGAATTCGAATTGGATTTTTAAAAACTATTGTTTGTTTGGATTGGTATTGTTGCAAGCAAGTGCGAATATTCTTTGGAGTTTATAACTCAGTTTAGAGGGTGTTTGGAGAAGATTAGATTTGATTTTAGCTGAATTTCAGACTGAAACTCGAAAAAGCAGAAGAAGAATATATGACGTACAATATTCTTATGAAATTGTATTAAAGTCATGTGTAAATTGTATTTAAGGTGTATTATGTTATAATTATATATTTTTTTTACTTGAATGTTGTATGAAAATTTTAAAAAAATAGTTGTATAATGTATGAATCGTTGTATGAAACTTGTATTTAAGTTAAAAAATACTATCATTTTACATAAACTTGTTGATATGTATCAAATTATTTTAGGAGATGAAGTTTTGATTGGAATTTCATAGAGGAAGACGAACGCACCACTAACAAATCATATACAAAATAAATATAAAAAATATGTTGTATAAAATTTGTATGAAAATTATATTTAAGTTGTGTGATGTTGTAGATGTATTTAACTGGGTAAAAATAATGTATGAAAGTTATTGATAAGTTATATACTTATACAATTAGTTTTATGAAATTTGTTTTTATTGTGTATATTTCATAGATATATTAAATTTGTACGAAATTATTTTTAAAAAAGAGAAGAAACAGGAAATTGTCCCATTTATTCTTAAATTTAGTTTTAAGTATTATGGTAGACAAATTTTCAGGCATGGGAGAACGAATCCTATTGTTCTTACCCAAATGAGAAAACGGAAATATTAAACTTGTCCTATTTTCTTCTTTTCCCTCTATATTTGCTTCTTTAGGTTAGACATTACTTCAGGTCCCAAATATTTGTTACGATATTTTTTTCTCTTCTCAAATTTACCCTTCTTGTTCAAAAGTAATCAAAATTATGCTACTTCTCGTGTAAAAATAAATTTGAACGAAGACACTGTTCAAAATCCAGAAAATATTTCAGTATAATATACTGAAGTTCCAGCATATTATAGTGGTTCAGCATAATATGCAGGAAGTTCATACACTGGTGCTCCAATCTTCAGTATATTATGCTGGAACTTTCCGTGTGTTGGAGTTCCAGCATGATATGCTGGAAGTTCATACACAGGTGCACCAATCTCCACTATATTATGCTGGAACTTTCTGTGTTGCAAGAAAATAGTAGTTATTTTTTAATGACTTTGTAAATGCTGGCTATTTTTCAATTACCAGTCCAAAAATTCGTTAGCCCGTGCTATTTTCACTAACTCTAATGGTGGCTCCAAAAGTGAGTATATTTGAAAATGCCCCATATTTATTTTTTTAATTTGGTGATCCATCATTGGAGATTTGCAGTCGTACCCTATATTTGTGCCACCTTTTAACATGTATCCTATTTTTAAAATTATTAATTTGTAAGCTAGCTGACAAAAATCCGTAATAATATGAAAATTATTCTCCTGACAAAAGATATAAAACCTGCATCATGCATTAATAGCGTGATCTGCAACCTCATTCGTGAAAAAAGATCTCATCCTCTCCTCTCAACAGCTTTATCAAAAAATTATAAACTTATCCAGATTCAGCTTTAGAATCACACTTGCATGAAATTGTTTTATGTTGAATTTAAAACTTCATGCTAATGCAAGCTGAAGTTATATATCCTGCAGTCTATAGTTTTGTCATGAGTTTTATCTGAAACTTCAATCTAAACATGTTAAAATTATTTAGTTCATTTACTAAAACTTCAGACTAAGCATGCTTAAGTTTTTTAGTTCATTTGCTAAAACTTCAAAATTGTAACGACTCGACTAGCCGTTTAGAGTAATTTCGCCTGGTTCGGCAGTTTGAGGTCACGAGCAGCTTTATAATATGTTTATCAACTCACGTGCATGATTTAATTCAGTTAACGGATGATTTAGAGTTAAATTGGAAGAAGGAAACTAGTTTTGGGAGTTTAAATGGTGAGAATTTGAGCGGAATTGGACTTTTAAATAAAAGGCCCCAGAATGGATTTTGGGTGATCTCAACAGCTTCGTATGGTGATTTTGAACTTAGGTGTGCGTCCGGATTCGGATTTGGAGGTCCGTAGGGTAATTTGAGGCGTTTCGGCGAAAGTTGGAAAAATTAAAGTTTGGAAAGTGGAGAAGTTTGACCCATAGTTGACTTTTGTGATATCAGGGTCGGAATGCGATTCCGAGAGTTGGAGCAGCTCCGTTATATCATTTTGGACTTGTCTGCAAAATTTGCCATAATTCTGGGTTGATTTGATAGGTCTCGGCATAAGTTTTCGAAGTTGGAAGATTTGAAAGTTCATAATTCGATTCATGGTGTGATTCATCGTTTCGGCATTGTTTGATATGATTTGAGATCTCGAACGAGTTCGTGTTAGGTTATATGACTTGTTTGCGTGTTCAGATGGGGTCTCGGGGGATTCGGGTGTGTTTCGGATCATTTTGGGCTACTTTGGATGCTGATTGTTTGATATATAGTGTTGTTCTTCACATTCGCGAGGAGCCTCTCGCGTTCGCGAAGAAGAATTTGGCTTCTGAAAGTTTGTTCTTCACGTTCGCGAATAGACACTTGTGTCCCCGAAAAAGGAAATCTCGGTTGCACATGTCTGACTTCGTAGGCTCATATCTCACAATCTATAAGGAATTTGGAGATTATCCAAAAATTAAATATGTATCCCTTTGTGTCTAGTTTTCATAAATGTAAATTAATTGGAATTTAAATTTGTATACAAAAGTTATGATAGTTACACTGCAGGCTGTCCGGGGAAAGTTCGAAAATCTCTGCTGCAAAGGGTTGACTTTGGAAGCTTATATCTCTCAATATATAATGACTTAGGAAATGAGAAACCTATGAAACTATAGCCTTTGGTGTCTAGTTTTCAGAACATCAAACTATTTGTCATTTGGAGTTGTGTGCAAAGAGTTATGGCCATTATACTAATGGCTGTCTGGAATGAGTTTGGAAATCGCTGAAGAAGAATTTACTTATCACGAACGCGAGAAAAGGGTCACGAATGCGAAGAACAACCCCTGGGCAGGTAGAATATATTCATAAATCGAGGGTTAGACTATTTTATTCATATTTTGACTACTGGAGCTCTGTTTTTAGTGATTCTCAGGGTTTTTCGCACAAATTGATTAGGAAAGTGTTCTTCATCTAGAATCTAACATATTCCATGATTTTATCTTCTTTTTCATCATCTAGTTTGTGTTTTGGGTTGGCAGAAATGTTGGTTTTTGAAGAAAATTTTAAAAATAAAAAATCATGATTTGAGGGACCAAATGGCACCGGAATTTGATAAATTTTGTATTCAATTTTTGTAAAATTTGTCGAGTTCCGAGGTACGGGACGGGGGGTTTGGACCAATTTTTGAATTTTTATTAAAGATTGAGACTTTATGATCTGAAATAGTTTCTTGTGTATTTTATTTGTGCTTTGAAGTTAATATGGTTATATTTGAGCCGTCCGGAGATCTTTTCACCCGAGAAGTGTATTTTAGAGTATTGATTCGTCGTCATTGAGGTAAGTATCTTAATTAACCTTGTGTGGGGGACTTCCCTTTAGGATTTGAGTCTTTTATGCTAATTGTAGTCTGTGCATGCGAGGTGATGAATGTGGGCTCGGGCTTATTTGTGGGAAATTTGCTCTAGGGTTCTTAGGTCCTTATGTTCATTATGTGGAAAGTATCCCGTTATGATAGGGTTTAATAATTCTTAAATTGCCTCTATATGCTCCATATGATGTTGTTAGCTTTCTTCTAATTTTTACGTGTTACATTGACCCTTAATTGCCTTAATTGAAGTGATTGCCTTCCTTATTGTTTTGATCTTTCTTTATTGTGAGTTCCTCTATGACTTCGTACAAATATGTTATACGTCCAATTATTGTGGTTACCAGTGTAGTTATCACTTGCTTATTATCTCTTGTTATTTTGTTGAGGTTATCGTGCTTCTTGGTTTTTCTGTGACCCTTATTATGTACTTGTTGATTCCCTTACTGGGATGTTATTTCTTATGATATTGTTTCCCTTGCCTGGATATTGTTGTTATACTATTGTTTCCTTACCGAGATATTATTGCTTATGATATTTTTTCCCTTACCGGGATATTGTTGTTATAATATTGTAACCTTGCCGGAATTCTTTTGTGATTGGTATTGATTTGTATATTAGGATCGGTTTGCACCGCACAATAATATTATATGGGATCGGGTTGCACGCCACAATAAGGAGTAATAAGGGTGGACAAGTGGGGCAGGGTTGCCCGCGATAACATCATTATATGAGTGGGATCAGTACACGTCGTAACATCATTATATGATTGGGATCGGGTTGCACGCCGTAACATCATTATATAATTTGAATCGGGTTGCACGCTACAACACCAATATATGATTGGAATTGGATTGCGCGCCGTAACAGTATTATATGATTAGGATCGGGTTGCATGCCGCAACAAGAAAGAACAAAAGTGAATATTAATGGCATGGTGAGGATTGAGAGTCAAATCACGAAGGGTGATGTTGTGCCCTTTATGTTGCTGTGTTTAATTGTTATTATCAATTCAAGTATTTTAACTGTTTAAATTCCCTTATTGATGTGTGTCACGACCCGGATTTCCCACCCTCGGGAGTCGTGATGGCGCCTACTAATAGGATCTAGGCAAGCCAATTATCAATTAACTCCTTTAACGAACCACGATAATATTAGAAATAATGAAACATTTAATAATAAAGTGGAAGTCTCAAACATAGTTAACTGAAAGAAATGCGGAAGTTTAACAAATCTTCTATCCCAGACTGGTGTCATAATACTCACGAACGTCTAGAGAATACTAAATACAAGGTTTGAATGAAACATAAACTATCTGCTTCGGTACAAATGATAACAAACTGAATAAAATAGAAAGGACTCCGGGCCTGCGGACGTCAGCAAGGCTACCCAAATGTCCCTGGACTGGAAGCTCGCTCCCAGAATGCTACTGCTAGTCAAATGCTGCTCCAACACCTGGATCTGTGCAAAAAGATGCACAGAGTGTAGCATCAGCACAACCGACCCCATGTGCTAGTAAGTGTCTGGCCTAACACCGGCGAAATAGTGACGAGGCTAGACCAGACTACCAGATAAACCTGTGCAGATATATATACAAGTACAACAAAATAATAGCGGAAAGTAAACAATTAAAACTGGGAGGGGAACATGCTTATAGGGTAGCAGATAAAACGGAATATCAAGAATAACAAGGAAACTACATCTGATTTCTTCTAACATAGAATAAGCGAAAACAAACGACTTTCACTTGTTTCAATTTCCTCTCGTTGCAGGCGTGCAACTCGATCACATTTATCAACATATCACGTGGTAGGCGTACCACTCGATCCCATTTCATAATATCACGTGGTAGGCGTACCACTCACTCCCATTTCATAATATCACGTGGTAGGCGTACCACTCGTTCCCATTTCATAATATCACTTGGTAGGCGTACCACTCATTCCCATTTCATAATATCACGTGGTAGGCGTACCACTCGCTCCCATTTCAGCATATATAAGTGGCCAGCGTGCCACACGATCCCATTTCATAATATATAAGTGGTCGGCGTGCCACACGATCCCATTTCATAATATATAAGTGGTTGGCATGCCACACGATCCCATTTCATAATATATAAATGGTCGGCGCATTTTGGTTCCTGCGCCCGGTACAAGTCTTAAATATATGTTAAGCGCTTTCTGTGAAGTTTGGTCGAAATCGGACGTCATTTGACATGTTTCAGACCTAAATATCTAAAATTTGAAGTTTATGAAGTTTGATGAAAATGTGATGATTTTGAGATTTGATTCCTCGTTTATGATGTTATTTTGGCAATTTGATCGCACGGATTAGTTCGTAGGGTGTGGTTGAGTTAGTGTGTGTGATAGGTTAGGATCCCCGTGGGCTCGGGAGTATTTTCGGAGGTGTTCTAAGTGGTTTTAGAACTTAGTGAAATTGTAGAAAAATCTGCAACAGGTGCCCAGGTGAATCCTTCTTCGCGTTTGCACTCTTCCTCATGCGTTCGCGATACTTCATTATTGTTCCTTCATCGCATTCACATCACTAGTTCGCGTTCGCGTAGAGTTATGGAACTCTGAGGGTCCAGCCCTTTTTTCTTCTTCGCGTTCGCGATGACTGAACCGCGTTCACGCTAGCCCGTTCCCATCGCGTTCGCGTACAGGCTAACGTGTTCGTGTAGGCCAATTCCCTGGACCCCCCCCCAGTCTTTCTCTTCGCGTTCGCATCCTTCTCATCATAAACACAATGGTCTGTTGAGTCAAACCTTCGCGAACGCGACCTTGCTCCCGCGAACGCGAAGGGTAATTTTGCCCAGTTATTTAAAATGTCCAAAACAGAACAGTGACGGAAAATTTTCATCAAATACACGAACCCTTTCTTCTCCAAAGCTTCTAGGTGATTTTTAGAGCATTTCTTCACCAAATCTTCTCGGGTAAGTATTGTTTAACTCATTTTCTTCATTTTCCATCATCATCTATTGAAATCCTAGACCTAAAACATGTAATTTAGGGTAGAAATTGGGGGAAATGGGTGGAGTTAGGGTTTTCTGTATTTTCTTGCTTTAGACCTCGTTTTGGGGTCGAATGTGAAAACAAATTATATAGTCGGGCTCGTGGGTGAATGGGGGATTTAATTTTGATCTGAACCTCGTGTTTTGGCCAAGAGGGCCCGCGGGCAATTTTGGAATTTTTGGGAAGAAAGCTTGTAAATCTATATGTAGGCATTGGGTTTGATTTTTTTAGCCTATATTGATATTATGAAGTCCTTATTTTATAGATTTGGTTGAGTTGGAACCGAATTCGAAAGGGAAAGCGGTCGTTATGGATTGATTTGGCCGTGGAAGTTGAGGTAAGTGTTTGGTCTAACTTTGGCTTGAGGGAATAGGAGTAGAGTCTTATTTGCTAATTGCTATTGGTCGAGTACGGTTTATAGGCATGGTAACGAGTATCTATACACTGGTGTCGAGCATGACCGTGAGTCCTGAATTTCTAAATTATCGAATACTTAATTGTTGTTTATGAGCTTGGTTGGAAATCTTTAAACACTGAGCCGGTAATTGTTGAGACTGAGCATTGATTTAAATATGTTAAGTATAAATTGAATAAGTTTGGTCATAGCTGGATCTCCCTTGCCAGGATAGTTTATTAAATTATCTTGTTCCCTTACCGGGATTATTTTGTGTATTGTGTTGAAAGAGATGGGATCGTGTGGCACGCCGACCACGAGGTATTTATGAAAAGGGATTGTGTGGAACGCCGACCACTTTATGAAATGGGAGCGAGTGGTACGCCTACCACGTGATATTATGAAATAGGAGCGAGTGGTATGCCTACCACGTGATATGATGAAATGGGAGCGAGTGGTATGCCTACCACGTGATATTATGAAATGGGAGCGAATGGTACGCCTACCACATGATATTATGAAATGGGAGCAAGTGGTACGCCTACCACGTGATATTATAAAATGGGAGCGAGTGGTATGCCTACCATGCTATATTATGAAATGGGAGCGAGTGGTACACCTATCACGTGATATTATGAAATGGGAGCGAGTGGTACACCTACCACGTGATATTATGAAATGGGAATGAGTGGTACGCCTACCACGTGATATTATGAAATGGGAGCGATGGTACGTCTACCACGTGATATTATGAATGGGATCGAGTGGTACACCTACCACGTGATATTTTGAGAAATGGGATCGAGTTGCACGCCTGCAACGAGAGAAAATTAAAACAAGTGAAAGTAGTTTGTTTTCCCTTATTCTGTGTTAGAAGAAATCAGATGNCACTTTCTGCTATTATTTTGTTGTACTTGTATATATATCTGCACAGGTTTATCTGGTAGTCTGGTCTAGCCTCGTCACTACTTCGCCGGGGTTAGGCCAGGCACTTACCAGCACATGGGGTCGGTTGTGCTGATGCTACACTCTGTGCATCTTTTTGCACAGATCTAGGTGTTGGAGCAGCATTTGAGTAGCAGTAGCATTCTGGGAGCGAGCTTCCAGTCCAAGGACATTCGAGGTAGCCTTGCTGACGTCCGCAGACCCGGAGTCCTTTCTATTTTATTCAGTTTGTTATCAATTGTACCGAAGCAGACAGTTTATGTTTCATTCAAACCTTGTATTTAGTATTCTCTAGACGTTCGTGAGTATTGTGACACCAGTCTTGGGTAGAGGATTTGTTAAACTTTCGCATTTCTTTCAGTTAACTATGTTTGAGACTTCCGCTTTATTATTAAATGTTTCATTATTTCTAATATTTTCGTGGTTCGTTAAAAGAGGTAATTGATAATTGGCTTGCCTAGCTCCTATTAGTAGGCATCATCACGACTCCCGAGGGTGGGAAATCCGGGTTGTGACAAGTTGGTATCAGAGCACTAGGTTACATGGGTCTCACAACTCACGGACAAACTTGATAGAGTCTGAGGGATCGGTACGGAGACATCTGTATTTATCCCCCAGAGGCTACAGAGTTAGGAAATTTTCACATTTGTTCTTTCTTGTCGTGCGCTTCTATTTCTCAAGTACCGATTGAATTTCTATTCTGTTCTTCCGCAGATGGCGAGAACACGTGCTTCCTCTTCTACCACGCAGCAGTCCGATACCCTAGCAGCATCTCCAATTGCAGAGCCTCAGGTTAATTTGGAGGAGGAGGTGCCAGCCCCAGCAGTCTCGGTGGGCCCAGCTCAGGTCCCAGAGGGGTTCATTGCCATCTCAGTTCTTCAGGATGCTCTAGTCCAATTGGTAGGCTTCACGGAGAGTGTCATTCAAGCGGGTTTGCTTCTAGGAGTTCAGCCAGCGGTGGCAGATCTGGGAGTGAGATCACTTTTCAGGAGACGGCCAATGTAGGCCCTAGAGTTGAGGTGGTAATGTTCGAGGCAGTCATAGGTCAGATAAGAGGCCCCGTCACGCAGGCAGATTCAGTGGTACCTCGTCAGGAGGTAGAGGTTCTTATGGTAGAGGTCATCCTCCCAAGACTTTTCAGTCATCTCCCCATGTCGCTCATGGTACTTCAGGTGGTCATTCAGGTCGACAAGGTCAGCCTCAGTTCCTTCAGTTGCAGCGTTCGTGTAGATGTTATGAGTGTGGTGAGTATGGTCACAACAGGAGGGTTTGCCCGAGGTTGAGGGGTGCTCAGCCGTAGCAGATGAGGTCTTGCTATGCTTGTGGTGATCCGAGGCACATTGTCAGATATTTCCCTCGAGTTTATGGCAGCTTCCAGCATCAGAGTTCTCGTGCTATGATTCAGGCACCGGAGGTTCCACAGCCTGCCCAGCCAGCTAGAGGCGGTGGCAGAGGTGTTAGAGGTGGAGGTAGAGGTCTTAGAGGTGGAGTTCAGGTCGCCAGAGGTAGGCCAGAGGCTGAGTCTACGGATGCAGACATTACAGGTACCATTCTTATTTGTATTAGAGATACTTCAGTGCTATTTTACCCTTGCTCTACGTATTCATATGTGTCTTCCTATTTTGCACCCCACCTGGCTATGCCTAGCGATGCTTTGAGTGTTCCTGTTTATGTATCTACACCGGTGGGTGATTCTATAGTGGTCGATCGAGTCTATCGTTCATGTGTGGTAGTGTTTGAGGCTCTTGAGACCCGTGTTGATTTATTGCTCTTAGACATGGTGGATTTCGACGTCATATTAGGGGTGAATTGTTTTTTCCCCATATCATACCATCTTAGATTGTCACGCTAAGACCGTGACCTTGGCTTTTCCAGACTTGTCCCGATTGGAGTGGAAAGGGACCCCAGGACATGCCACCGGTAGTATTATTTCATATGTGAAGGCTCGACATATGGTCGATAAGGGGAGTTTGGCTTATCTGGCATATGTTCGCGATTCCAGCACAGAGGTTCTATCTATTGATTTTGTTCCTATTGTTCGGGAGTTCCCCGAGGTTTTCCCTTCAGACCTGCCGGGTTTGCTGCCCGACAGGGGTATTGATTTCTATATTGATCTGGCTCCGGGCACTCAGCCCATTTCCATTCCGCCGTATCGCATGTCCCCGCCAGAGTTGAAAGAGTTAAAGGATTAGTTGCGGGATTTGTTGGAGAAGGATTTCAGTAGACCCAGTGTTTCTCCTTGGGGCGCGTTGGTGTTATTTGTGAAGAAAAAGGATGGTTCGATGAGGATGTGCATTGATTACCGGCAATTAAACAAGGTGACGATAAAGAACAAGTATCCACTGCCGAGGATTGATGATTATTTGACCAGCTTTAGGGCGCAAAGGTGTTTTCAAAGATAGACTTGAGATCTGGCTACCACCATTTGAGGATTAGGGCATCCGATGTCCCTAAGTCAACATTCCGCACTCAGTATGGGCATTATCAGTTTTTGGTCATGTCATTTGGGTTGACCAATGCCCCAGCAGCATTTATGGAGTTGATGAATTGAGTGTCCAGGCCTTATTTGGACTTGTTCGTGATAGTATTTATTGATGATATTCTGGTGTACTCCCGCGACTGGGAGGAGCACGAGCAGCACCTCAGAGTGGTTCTTCAGACTCTGAAGGATAGTTAGTTGTATGCTAAGTTCTCGAAGTGCGAGTTTTGGTTGAGTTTGGTTGCATTTCTGCGTCATATTGTATCAGCAGAGGGCATTCGGGTAGACCCGAAGAAGATTGAGGTAGTCAAGAACTGGCCTCGACCAGCATCAGCGATTGAGATTCGGAGTTTCTTAGGGTTAGCAGGTTATTATCGTCGGTTCGTGGATGGGTTTTCATCTATAGCAGCCCTGATGACCAGGTTGACCCAGAAGGGTGCCCAGTTCAAATGGTCAGACGAGTGTGAGGAGAGCTTTTAAAAGCTCAAGACAGCTCTGACTACGACACCGGTATTGGTTTTGCCCACAGGCTCAGGGCCTTATATAGTTTATTGTGATGCTTCCCGTATTGGGCTTGGTGCGGTATTGATGCAGGATGGCAGAGTCATTGCTTATGCTTTGAGGCAGTTGAAGATCCACGAAAAGAATCATCCGGTTCGTGATCTAGAGTTGGCAGCCATTGTTCATGCTTTGAAGATTTGGAGGCATTATTTATGTGGTGTGACGTATGAGATGTACACTGATCACAAGAGTTTGCAATACTTATTCAAGCAGAAGGAGTTGAACTTGAGGCAGCGGAGGTGGTTGGAGTTATTGAAGGGTTATGATGTTACTATTTTTTGCCACCCGGGGAGAGCCAATGTGGTGGCCGATGCATTGAGTAGGAAGTCCGCCAGCATGGGTAGTCTTGCTTATATTCTGGTCAGCCAGAGACCGCTTGCTTTGAATATTCAGGCTTTGGCCATTCGGCTTGTGAGGTTGGACATTTCTGATCCTAGCAGAGTGTTAGCCTGCATGGTCGCTCGTTCTTCATTATTGGAGTGTATCCGTGATCGGCAGTTTGAGGATCCCTATTTGTGTGTCTTGAGAGACACGGTGCAGCGTGGAGGTGCCACGAAGGTGACCTTAGATGATGATGGTGTTTTGAGATTGCAGGGGTGAGTTTGTGTGCCCAATGTCAATGGGATTTGAGAGTTGATCTTAGCGGAGGCCCACAGTTCTCGATATTCTATTCACCCGGGCACCGCGAAGATGTATCAGGACTTGCGGCAACATTATTGGTGGCGTAGGATGAACAAAGATATTGTTGCATATGTGGCTCGATGTTTGAACTGTCAGCAGGTTAAGTATGAGCATCAGAGGCCTGGTGGTTTGTTTCAGAGGATTGAGCTTCCCTAGAGGAAGTGGGAGAGAATTACCATGGATTTTTTTACCAGACTTCCGTTGACTCAGAAGAAGTTCGATGCAATATGGGTTATTGTGGATAGGCTGACCAAGTCAACACATTTCATTCCTGTGGCAGTCTCCTATTCATCCGAGAGGTTAGCTGAGATTTACATCCGGGAGATTGTTCGCTTTCATGGGGTGCCGGCATCTATCATTTCGGACCAGAGTACATAGTTTACCTCGCGCTTCTGGAGAGCAGTTCAGCAGGAGTTAGGCACCCAGGGTCAGTTGAGCACAGCGTTCCATCCTCAGACGGACGACCAGTCCGAGAGGACCATTCAGATATTGGAGGATATGCTCCGAGCCTGTGTCATTGATTTTGGAGGCTCGTGGGACCAGTTTTTGCCTTTAGCAGAGTTTGCCTACAACAAACAGCTACCAGTCCAGCATTCAGATGGCTCTATATGAGGCATTGTATGGTAGGCGATGTCGGTCTCCAGTGGGATGGTTTAAGCCTGGAGAGGCTCGGTTATTGGGTACAGATTTAGTCCAGGAGGCCTTGGATAAGGTCAATATCATTCAGGACAGGCTTTGTTCGGCTCAGTCGCGGCAAAAGATTTATGCAGATCGCAAGGTTCGAGATGTATCTTTCATGGTTGGTGAGCGAGTATTGCTCCAGGTATCGCCTATGAAGGGCGTGATGAGATTTGGGAAGAAGGGAAAGCTTAGCCCTAGGTTCATTGGCCCATTTGAGATTCTTGATCGTGTGGGAGAGGTGGCCTACAGACTTGCCTTGCCACCTAGCTTGTCAGTCGTGCATCCAATGTTTCATGTGTCTGTGCTTCTGAGGTATCACGGCGATCCTACCCACGTGTTAGATTTCAGCACTATCCAGTTGGACAAGGATATGTCTTACGAGGAGGAGCTGGTAGTTATTCTAGACCGGCAGGTTCGACAGTTGAGGTCGAAGAGTTTTCCTTCAGTGCGTGTCCAGTGGAGAGGTCA